>MUZH01004204.1:0-58061 GCA_003012965.1 Juglanconis oblonga | reverse complement strand
GTATAGGGGACCACACGACAGAAGATAGACCTTCTTAAAAGGTCTATCTTATGTCGGGGGGTTCCCGATACAAGGCAAAGATTACCCTTTGTCAATTTACACCATCTCCTAATGGAGGAAAAGCATGATCGTCCTCCCTTTCCCTTTCCCTTTCCCTGTCTTTCCCTTTCCCTGTCTTTCCCTTTCCCTGTCTTTCCCTGTCTTTCCCTTTCCCTGTCTTTCCCTGTCTTTCCCTTTCCCTGTCTTTCCCTTTCTTTCCCTTTCCCTGTCTTTCCCTTTCTTTCTCTTTCCCTTTTTTTCCTTTTCCCTTTTTTTCCTTTTTCTTTTTTTTTTTTTTTGAGCAAATTACTAACGCGGTGAATAAAATTGCCTTTGCCGAAGGAGTAGGCCTTCAAGTCCTCCGCGGAGCCTTTGACGAACTGCAGCTGGCCCTCACCTGGGAACAGCCAGGCATAGCCCTTCATATAGCAAATGCTGCAGTCGCATTCCTCGTAGCCCTTGATCTCGGGTAACTTGACCTCTGTTTAAAGTCTCTATCAGCCATGGCTTCAGACCATCGGACGTCTTGGACAGAAGGGAGCATCGGTGAAAGGTTTGATTGGTTATCGCCCGGAAAGGATGCACGAGTGGTTTTTTCTCTTCTTGTGTAGAAGAACATGATTTCACCATGCGTGCCATGCGGTGTTCTTCCTTCCACAGCATTCCTTCCACAGCAAACAGGGGGAGCGGGGGAGGGCCGTACCAAAAATAAAAGCACCACAGTGACAGTTGCCACGATACGTTTTCAAGATCTCATCGGCCATTCTTGCGGTCGGTCTCTCTATCTAGGACGAAAAAGGTAAAGGTGAAGAGCACAATTCAACCAGGCGGGATTACTCAACCGGTGGCGGGGAAGCGATGCTGGAAAAGAAGACGAGAGATGCTTCCAGGCAGGGCGTGCTCTTTCTTCCCTGATATATGTGTCTCGGAAGGGCGTGGCTTGCCCAACATGATGCATTAACAACTCATCAAACGCGGTTTGATTCGAGCAAAGTCGAATGTTGCGCGCAGAAAGCACCAGTGCTATCGGTTCCAGCGCGCTATATGGTGGGCATCAGTTAGCCTCTGTGCAATGCCGCCACGCGGTGGTCTGACGTGTCCACGGCACGCTGCCTGCAAACAGGCTAAGATGCGACAAAGGCGCCCTATCAGGTGATCGGGATTGGCGTCAAAGGGCGTCGACGTTTCCTAATCGGGAAAGTTGTCTCGCATGCGAGCAAGGTCCTTTATCAAGCATGGGATACGCCCCAGGACGGACTACATCATCAGGTAATTGCCCGTGGTATAGTCCTCGACTACCTGCCAATTTCATACGACATGGCCGGGATCTTTGGTGTACTATGTTTAACAGTTTCCGTCCACAAGCCTCGGCATATGGATGAGGAGTGTCATGGATGACGGTACGAAAGAAGGATGCAGGGAAATACATGTAAGAAGCGACAGGTATCGCCAACAAGAGATGTCACAACCAGACTCCCACCATAGTGGACAAGACTTTCCACAGGAGAACCCCGCGGGAGGATAGCCTGCAGAGGTTATACCACAATAGATTCTCCAAGAAGATCATCTTGTTGTCCGACTCTGGGTTGACATCCCTTGTTGGCGCGCAAGCGGTTCGTCGGCGTTGTAACAGGTAAGGGACGTTGCATATGCGGAAGGACGCCGGTGTGGAACCGGGCCGGCCTCCGGATTTGTGGGTCTCCGGCGCCGATAAAATGGTGGAGATGGAGAGGGTCGCCTCGCCTCACCTCGCCTCTCATGCTGCAGCGAGTACCGACGCTGCAGCCTCGTGTGCCGTTCCTCACCCATCCTCCACTATCGGAACAGGCGGCATTAGCCTCCCCAGAAACCCGAGAACTATGGCACCTGTACGGTTGGCATCTATCTGGGGCCATCACCCAACGGCTGACCACGTATGCTTCGGCCGGAACTGCAAGTTGGGAAAGAGAGACAGCGAAATATGCGCCAAGTTCCCCGCAATGATATGCATAGAGCCTCAGTCAATGTGCAGTCGACTTCTGCAGCTCCTGAACCAGGCGGGCATGGCTGTGTAGCATCGTATCCCCAACACGGTGGGCCAAGACGCACATCATGATTTCTGTCACCTGTTGGCGCCTCTCAGGCGAACATGATCATGCCGTCGAAAGCCTCGTGGCTTGAGCTGAGAGTGATGATATGCAGAGACCAGTACTGCGGTACCGCCAGCCAGTGTAGTTTTTAGTAATGGCAGGAGCGACCGCACGGCGGGAGTGTATTTAGCTTGCTTCTCGTCATCCGGGACAGAGACTTGGATTTTTCCCTCATCATCAAATATATCCCCTAGTTCGGCTGGCCCAACAACACCAGCCAGCCAGCCAGCCAGCCAGCCAGCCAGCCAGTCAGTCGGTTGCTTCCGCCGCTCAGCTCGATCATCGTCCCGGGCCCCAAGATTTGAGAGGCTGTTTGACTGTCTGAACGAGGACTAGGTAGAACACTGCCGCAAACGGTAGGGCGCTGGACATCGCCTGTAGTCCAGTTAGCTGTCAATAATCAGCACATGGCCGATTTGGTCTTGGATACAAGACGGTCATTCTCTGCGTTCGGGTGCTGCTGCGAGAGAAGCGGCGAAAGGATACGTAGTACCCATCAGAAATCGGCACGAGTCGGGGATAGGCTGAACCTGCTCAGGCCTCGGGGCTGATGGCGAGGCATGGCGAGGCCGACGGTTTCAAAAGCTGCATGCATCGTGAGGGGAAGAGCGACAAAACTGGCAGCTGGAAGCATCGCGGCACCGGGACGCCGTGGAAAACAAATACAAAGTATCTACCTAAGGTATCAAGTACTTTCTCAGGCAAATTGTTGCCGGTGTTTCCGCGGGAAGAAGGACAAGACGGAACACACTCGGTTGTCCGGATCGCATTCTCAACCAAGGAACATAACCAGAACCACTGTACACTGTACATACCATGTACTGTGGTAGTACAATGACGATGATGATCTGATGATGGTTGTTGCGTGAAGTCGTCTGCAAGGAGCAGGCCCGCCTACTCGCATGAGCCAGGAACGCACCCTGCGCACGTAGACCCCGGGAGACAGGGGCCGTCGACGCTAAGCCGTGGTAGGGCGTGGGGCAGAAGGTCTACGGCCGGCGTGAGTGGCTCCGTCGGCTTCATCCCGCTCTGGAGGCCAAGTTTTAAGATCGCGGTGATGCATCCCATTACAAAACAATATTCGCGACTGTTTCGATGCTGACGGCATTTCTCCAATGGGCGCCGCCGTAGCGTAGGAACACCAACGTCCCCTTCGTCCGCTTCGTCCGATGTGTCAGCCACGTCCCCGTACTCCGTACTCCGTACTCGCCCGTACAGGTACCGAGTCGTCTCGATCACGAACCACTTCCGCACCCCTCACGCTGTCACTGGGGTCCGCCTTCATGATGAGTTCTGCGTGGCCATGGCCATGTCCAGCAGATGCAACGGTCAACCCTGCCACGCTACGGCAGCCACGGCGGCTGAGCGGGTCCGTCTCGTCGACTATGCTGCGTACACGATGGCGCCTGCCACTATAGTTAAGGTTCCTCTTGCTTCCGGTCTTCTCTTGCCCTCTCAAGCCAAACACGGATTACCTAGTCGGTACTCTGACGTGCTCTCTGTTCCCCCATCTCTGCTCGGCATCTACTGTGTCACTCACAGGCTCCTTTTTTATATATACAGAGTGAACGACTCCACGTTCCACTTCATCAGTATTTCACTGTCCTGGGTCTTACGACGTCCAGCTTCGACATATCACCGTATTCAAAACAACATGGCCGTGTCAATGGACTCGGCTGTTGTACCCATGGGTGTCTCTGGTAGTCCCAAGGCTACCAAACTGGGCATGAAGCAGGGCTCCGCCTGCGCCCCCAATCTGGATATCATCGACATCCGATCTACAGCTGTCGAGATCAATCTCAAGGAGGAGATCCACGCCCTTTTCAAACCAAAGGATGGCCCAAGAAAGATGCCAACCCTCCTCCTCTACAACGAGCGAGGGCTGCAGCTCTTCGAACAGGTAACGCCTGCCGCTGAGTGCAACATGTTCTAGCTCGTGGCCACTGACTGCTCGGTAGATCACGTACCTGGAGGAGTACTACCTGACCAATGATGAGATCAGAGTTCTCAAAGACTCGGCATCCAGCATCGCAGAGAGGATCCCCGAGGGAGCTATGGTGATCGAGCTCGGGAGTGGGTAGGTGCTCGACCAGCCTGCCGCCATAGTTGGCACACTCCCTGACGCTGATTTCGCAGAAACCTGCGCAAGGTCAACCTGCTGCTTCGAGCCTTCGAAGAAGCTGGCAAGGACGTGGACTACTATGCCCTGGACCTGGATCGGAAGGAGCTCGAGAGGACGTTGGCCCAGCTCCCTGACTACAAGTACGTCAGGAGCCATGGCCTGTGGGGAACCTACGACGACGGCCGAGAATGGCTGAAGCAGCCTTCGAACATGCGGCGGCAGAAATGCGTCCTCTCGCTCGGGTCCAGCATTGGTGAGCAACGTCCGCCCCTAAGTCGACTTACAGATGGAGATACTGAGACCGTGGCAGGCAATTTCCAGAGAGACGAGGCCTCAGACTTCCTGAAAGGATTTTCAAGTGTTCTGAGGCCCGGAGATACCATGCTAGTTGGCTTGGACTCATGTGTCGATCCTGTCAAGGTCTTGTATGGCCCATATCCTCAATTCCACATACCCATTTTCAACGAGCTAACCTTGGTTCCAGTCACGCATACAATGGTCAGTAGTTCTGGCAACTTTCAAGTGATGGGGATACTGATTTTTTGATTTTTTTTTGCTGGACATGAACAGACCGGGAGGGCGTAACTCATGCGTAAGAGAGGCTGTCGCAGTGTCTCTAGGCATTTGCTGAAAATCCCTGGAAAACTCACTAAAAACGGTCCCATAGGTTTATTCTCAACGGTTTGACCAACGCCAACCAAATTCTTGGCGAAGAAGTCTTCAAATTGGAAGATTGGAGGGCCATTGGCGAATACGTCTACGATGAGGAGGGAGGCCGTCATCAAGCCTTCTATTCGCCCGTCAGAGACGTCGTTGTGCTTGGGGAGACAGTCAAGGCTCACGAGCGCATCCAGGTTGAGCAGAGCATGAAGTACTCGCAACCCGGCGCGACAAAGTTGTGGAACACAGCTAGTCTGAAGGAGCTTGACCAGTGGATGCTTGGCCAGGAATATGGTGAGTGCACACCTCCTTCCTTATTATCTCATCCTTACCCCGGTCCCACGTAGTGAGACATGCCTGTTTCCCGACAGCCAGTGCTGAGACATCATACGACACCCCACACCGTTCTGGAATTACAAACCACTCGTGATCATTGTATTTCGTGTCGGGCTCCATCGCCAGTCATCCTTGTTCAGGGCGTCGGTGATGCTGCCGGCTGCTGCGGGGCTCGGCGCTATTTTCTGTATAAGAGCCCCAAGCTTATCTATACGTCAACGCTACTTTGTTCAGAAACATCCTTCTCCCCGGTTGACGTTATCTCATCTGACTGATCTCACCTGCAGGCCTGCATATGCTGGTGAAACCTAAAATGCCATTCAGCCTGATCCCTTCAGCTTACGCCTCGTCTGTTCTACCCACTCTGGAGGATTGGGAGGGACTCTGGACATCATGGGACACCGTCACAAGAGGCATGATTCCGAAGGAGGATCTTTTGGATAAGCCCATCAAGCTCCGGAATGCATGCATTTTCTACCTTGGACATACGCCGACGTTTTTGGACATCCAATTGAACAAGACAACCAAGGAGCTCCCAACAGAGCCCTCAAATTACGCCTCTATATTCGAACGAGGCATTGATCCGGATGTGGACAACCCGGAGCATTGTCACTCGCATTCTCTCATCCCAGATGAGTGGCCGCTGGTCGATGAGATTTTGGAGTACCAGGAACGAGTTCGCGGGCGTCTGCGGAACCAGTACAAAGATGGCACCGAAGCTATCCCACGTCATATAGCGAGAGCCATCTGGGTCAGCTTCGAGCACGAGGTTATGCATCTCGAGACTCTGTTGTACATGCTCCTGCAGAGCGAGAAGACCCTTCCACCACCCATCGCCATGCGCCCGGATTTCGAAGCCATGGCCCGGAAGGCTCGGGCTGCCCGTGTCGAAAACCAGTGGTTTGATGTCCCTGCACGGGAAATCACCATTGGTATGGACGACCCGGAGGATGCAGCTGACAATACCCACAACTTTGGCTGGTTTGTGGATTCTCTGGCAACCGAGACTTGTTCCCGCGCTGACGTCGACGGTCTAGGGACAACGAGAAGCCGCGGAGAAAAGTAAAAGCCCACGCCTTTCAAGCCAAGGCAAGACCCATCACAAATGAAGAGGTAAGATGGTTGACGCTTCCCTTTCACAAATCAGGGGCTGCGGCCCGAAGCTGACCTGAATTGGTGGATCAGTATGCGCAATACCTCCACGCCACAAACGCCACCCAGATCCCGGCATCCTGGGCTGAAGTCAAGCCCAACCAACAAGCGTCCAACGGCGAGGCCACCCAAGCCAACGGTACCGTGGACCGTGCTCTAACCCATGGCGTGCGCGGCGTGAACGGGCACGCACACACCAATGGCCATTTTGACGGGGACTCGTCGCTGCCGGCATCTTTTCTCGAGAATAAGGCGGTTCGGACTGTCTACGGCTTGATACCACTGAAATATGCCCTGGACTGGCCCATCACTGCTTCCTACAATGAGATTGCGGGCTGTGCCTCGTGGATGGGAGGCCGTATTCCGACGTTTGAGGAGGCGCGCATTGTCTACGAGCATGTCTGTACTTTGAAGAAGGCGGAGGCGGAAAGGAAGCTTGGCAAGACGGTTCCTGCTGTCAACGGGTAAGGATCTTCCCTCCCTCCGATTGGGAAATAAAAGAAAAAAGACGAAGATTGGAAGAGAATGAAGGAGAGGGTCGACCTTTTATTATTTTTATTTTTGTCATTATTGTGCAGCCCAGTTTTAAGGACTGAAGACTGACGCCACATACTCTAGTCATCTCAGCAACGACGGGGTGGAAGAAACACCCCCATCACGAGCTCCGAACGGTGCCGCCGACGGAGAGCATGCTGAACTCTTCGTCGACCTAGACAGGGCCAACGTGGGCTTCCAGCACTGGCATCCGGTCCCCGTGACGGCGGACGGCAACAGGCTCTGCGGGCAGGGCGAGATGGGCGGTGTGTGGGAGTGGACCAGCTCGCCCCTCAGGAAGTGGGAGGGTTTCGAGCCCATGGCTCTGTATCCTGCTTACACTGGTCAGTGGCGCTATTCGCATCGATGGATGCTCTGACTCTAATGATTCTCGGCTGACTGGATATCCCTTGTAGCCGATTTCTTTGACGAGAAACACAACATCACCCTTGGCGGCTCGTGGGCCACACACCCGCGGATTGCTGGGCGCAAGTCATTGTGAGTTTTGCAACCTGAAAGCTTTCGTTGATGGGCGATAATATGGTCATAGCTGACAGTTACATTTTTAGCGTCAATTGGTACCAGCGCAATTACCTCTACGCTTGGAACGGTGCCAGACTCGTCCGCGACGCCCAGTAAATTACGCGCCTGGAGGGTCGTGACCCGCCCGTCTTTGCTCGCCGGGAAAAGCCTGTCTCAACACAGGCAGGTACTTTGTTGTCTGTAGTTTCGCAACTTCGGGTGAGGCCACTCAACTTGGCCTGTGATACATATCAAAAGTCCAAGTAAAACTCACCTTTGTATTGGCAACGGAAACAGCGCGGAAAAGGGACAGTATCATTTCGGATATTTGCGTTTTGGCATGGTCACGGTGTCACTGTCCTTACGGTCTCTACAAAAGTCGGCATCGGTTCACTTACGAATTATGAAATCAAAAAATCAGTGTGGCAGATGCTTGATACGTATGGTTTCAGATGCTTGAGCGGGACATTGCCTACTGCCTTTCCACGAGTCGAATGATGGGTCAGGGCGCGCAACTTCAGTGCGAGCACCCGAATGATCCATAGTCACGCGGTGACAGCTGCACGGTACAGGTGAAATGTATTTGTTCATTCGTATCAAGTCTGGTATCTTTTGTCTAGCTAGTGTGTAGCCTCTGCACATGATCCCCAACGCCAGGTGACCCAAGTTGGGTGTGGAAGAAAAGAATCCCACGCACGCCCCGTCTTCTGTGATAGTTTTCCGTAGCTGTGCTCTTTTTAGCCTCCCGTCCACTATAAGCGGCCCAAGCACGACTTACCTCAGCACCTTTGTTAATAGGCTGGCCAATCCATCATCAAAGCCAGTGTTTTGTGCTCTCCTCCTCAGCCCTTGGTCCATTCTCGTCCCTTCTAGGAGGCGTAGATGGTCAGAAGGAAATCGAGGACCGAAGCAGGGGTCTTTGTTCCCTGCTCCGTGATGAATGCCGTCACCAATTCGGGAGGCTGTGGCGACGTCAGCAAACATATCACCTCCGTATTTGGGGTCTGGGAGCGAATCACCGTGTAATCTGCCTGCCACTGGCTCTTCGTCGCCTTGGGATCCGGTGTCGTCTCGTCAACCTTGCCCTTCTTAAAGTCAAGGATGTTCTGCTTGACTCCAAGTCGAGGAAGATCAATCTGATCTAGTGGCAGCGCCATGGCGAACTTGTGGGTCTCCGTCACGACGTAAAAGTCCTTGTTGAGATGCTTCGCCAGCAGTGCTAGCTGGTATGTGCCCATCCGCGACATGACGCCTCCGCGTTGGCACACAGCCTCCGCACCGACGAAGATCCGGTCCACACTCCCCAGTTTCAAGGCGTGCGCCATGGCCGCAGGCTCCACCGTCGAGACCAGCACGCCCGCCTCCCGCAACGCCGTGACAGCCGGCTCGCTGTCGTAGCTCCCATCCATGACGTAGATCACCCGGAAATCCGGGCTGCCGTGCAGCCTCGTCCTCCGCTCCGCTGCGCGCAGCAGCAGCTTCTTGACACATCTGCTGCCGCCGGTGGTCAGAACGATGCTCCCGGGCGTGACATACCTGGCACCGACGTCGGCGATAGCGGCGCGGGCGGCCTTGGCCTGTGCCGCGAAGCCGCGGCTGTTCCTGACGAGATACTGGCGCATGTCCTCGAAGCTCATCTTGGTGGACGAGGCGAGGCGGGTGGGGCCCGCGCCGCCGGACCCGTCGTCGAGGGTTTCCTGCCTAAGGGTCTTGAGGAGGGTCCGGAAGAAGAGCTCGGCGCCGGCGGTCGGGGGGATGGGGTTGGGGACCGAGGACTTGAGGCGTTCGATCTGCGCGTTGAAGAGCTCTATGGTCTCGTAGACGGTGCTGGTGGTGATGTGGCTGAGGAGCTCGATCAGTGCCTCGATGGCGGCGACGGGCATGGAGAGGTCGCGGTCTTCGGAAAGGAGGCGGTTGTACGTCTCGACGAGGCTGGAGGCGTGTGGATTCAGCTCGGGGATTCAGCTCGGGGATTCTCACGGGGGTGGCTGTCGTCAAGAAGGGGGGGGGCGACTCACTCGAAGACGGAGCCATCTTTGTTCTTGATGATGGTGTCTGGCTTTGCGCGGAGGGGGAGTTTTGAGGACGTCCCAGGTCCCAATTGATCTGTTGTCATCCTGAGAGGTCTTTCTGATGGAAGCTTTGGTATGGGGCGAGAGTTGTTTGCAAAATTGAGGCTAGTGTTCGTCCGCACGTGGTGCTTCAAAAAGAGAGACGTTTGCTCTCTTCTCGCGGTTGAGGTGGGATGGATGAGTCAAAACGGCCGAAAGACCGTCCCACCGCCTGCTATTTCCGGACCCTTGCACTGAACCTTAACCCCACGCCCGCTAAAGTGGCTGCGTCATGGCGGGGTAGGGATCGAGGTGCAGGGTCCCGGGGTCTTCTCTGAGGATTTGCTTTGTAGTACTATGTAAAGACGACGCGCGCGCTTCGCGTCCAACTTGACTTTCAGCGCATACTCTTATACACAGGTCAGCAAGAATGGTGTGCTCGACGGGGGTGACCATCCCACTTCCGATGGCTGCAAGTGAAGTTGGCACGAGATGATGGTCTCCATCAAGGTGGAATCCGGACTGGATATGATGACCTTGACCGTACAGGTCGGAACGGTTTCTGTGTTCATCAGGCTGGCCTCATATCTGCCATTGCTCGTCCCAATGAGAATCGGAGGACCGGAAACATCATGGTAAATACATGTATTGCTGATGATATCGTTTTCGCTCCTCTTCTTTCCTTGAGCCATTTATTGGGGACAGATGGTGGGGAAGGAGGGGTGGTTCCTGATCCGAGTAGCAAGGATTATAGCTGGAGGGGTCGGCAGGGATAGCTGACCTGAGCGACTTCCCCCCTGAAACGACAAGCAGACAACCCAACTCTCATCTATCAATATCACTGTCAACCGTAGAAACTCACAACAGCACACAACCCCATCTCAAAATGGAGACCTTTGACCCAGCCACAGGCGAGAAGCTGCCCCAAGACGCCATCCAGCGCGTCATGTTCATCGCCCCCTCCGTCCATGTCTACAACATCCCCGCTCTAACCTCCACCAAGGGCTACATGGCCGCCAGTTGGACCGAGGATCCCAAGCGTCACATCGCCAGCTGCCGTGTGCGCGTGATCGAGACAGCCATCCCGCAGCCTGACGGCAAGGATGACAAGGTCAAGACCGACGTTGTCCTCGAGGACGGCTCGAGCGGCCAGCTCTTCGCCGCGGCGCCGTACACCGCACCCGCCATCGTCGAGCCCACCCTCGACAGCAGCCGGTTCTTTGCACTGCGCGTGCAGGATCCCTCCGGGCGGAAGGCCACCTTGGGTATTGGCTTCGAGGAGCGGAGCGAGGCCTTTGACTTCGGCGTCGCGCTGCAGGACGCCCAGAAGGCTTTGGGGCTGGACGGGGGCGCCGCGGCTAGGGCGGCCGCGGCGCAGTCGAAGAAGAAGGAGACCGAGGAGAAGCGGGATTTGAGTTTGAAGGAAGGCGAGACGATCACGGTGAATCTGGGCGGCAAGTTCGGGCGGAGGCGGCCGCAGGCCGAGACAAAGCCGAACGACGAGAATGTCAGCTTGTCGTCCTTCTCGCTGCCGCCTCCGCCGTCCGGGTCCGGGTCTGGGTCTCGGAATTCGTGGACTGCGCCTCCGCCGGGTCCGAGTGCTCCGGCAGCGAAGCCGCAAGAAAAGAGTGCGCAGGATCTGGGCTTCGACGATGGCGAGAACGGCGAATTCGCTTAATGATGGGGAAGCGATCATTTGAATGGAAGCAAGCCACAGCGTTCGGGAATTTCTCCTTCTCAATAGAAAACGGCGGAAACCCTCAAACTTTGCACGCTCGGTTATGAAACTCGATACATGCTTCCGGGCTATCCAACATCTTTTCTTCAACCAACACAACGCTTTGCAGCCAGATACTTATTCTTCCTTCTCCTTGCCATCCTTCCAAATCGTCTGCAATCCCGGCATACTCATCCTCTCATCCGTGGCGAAAATGCATCCGCAAGCGGCCACCTGCGACCCGTGTATGCTCCCTCATGCGGCAGCGAAAAATCGACAGACTTCGTGGCCTTGTGCTTGGTTTCTTTAGGCTTGACGACTGGCGACGCCATTGATTGTCTGCGCGATGGTTGACCGGCGACCATCCCCTCCGGCACGTACGGCTGTTGGAAATCTGCACCGAGGTAGTAGGCTGGGTCGTTTGGGACATTCAGGGCGACCGTCTGGTATTGCGCTCCCAGCCAGTAGGGCGAGGTCAGCGGGCTGGGTACAATGGGCGAGTGGTAATAGAGGCCGGGAGGCGGCGGCGAGAGCGGCGAGACAGGGTGGACAGGGTGGACAGGGTGGACAGGGTGGACAGATGGTATCATTGGCAGGGTCATGGGGCTCCACGATATCATGGGGGAGTACGGGCTCCAAGGTGTCGGGTAGGGAATGAACCCGGCTGGCTGAGTCTGGAAAAACGGGTTTCGACTGAAATCCTCGTTCTGGATGTCGTTCAGTCTCAGCGTGATCAGCTGCTCCTGCTTCAGAGACTCGGTGATCCTCTTCTTCAGCAGACCGGCCTCCTTTCGCAATTTCCGGGCCTCCGCTTTGCTCTGGACGGAGACGAGTCGGGCCTCGATGATGTGGAGGGCAGCTGAAAGCCTTTCGCCGCGTTCATGCTGCCGTTGCCGGTTTTCGAGGAGATAGGACTGTTCGTTGTTTGGTGGTGCGGTCAGTGTGTGAAGACTGAAAACCGGGCTCGGAATGCTCATGCAAGGAGTCGGATGGATGGTCAGAGGGTTGGATGATAGTGACTGTTTCTTCTTTCTCGGTGATTCGCCATTTTGAATCGTGCCGCCGTTCAGCTTCTTGTCGATAGCGTCCATAGGAGAAGTAGCTTCGTTGGAGCCTTCCTCGGGCTGCTCCATGATCGTCGGGCTTATTGGGCTCTTCGCCGCCATGGTGGCTGCTGTAAATTGGACTACTATATAACTGATCTGACCGCTAAGTCAAGACCAAAGTACCATACGTTGTCGAAGTTGTGCCAAGGAGCGAGCAAGGTGGCTTATTGGGTGTCCTGTTACGTGACATGTCGATTTTCTTCCTCAATGTCCTGCGTGGCGTAACAAGGTCGACACAAAGAAATAGCATGAATCTAGACTAGTGTGGTCCAAGTCCATCGTGATGCGCATGAGCCCAGAATCAAATCTTCGTACCCAAACAAAGAAGTAAAGTGCCCAGAGCAGATGCCTGGGATGCTGAGGTGCGGCCCAGACCATAGTTTCGCTGCTTATGAGGTTCCTCGTACTCTACCAGCTATCAGGCACATCGACCGGACTTTTGGTCAACATCAGGTCATTCCCTCCTTAAAATGAGCATGAGTGGTCATTTACAAAGTCTTCCCCCGGTAGGCCTCTCGCCGTCAGACACTGGCGAATAAAAGCATGATATCTCGGCAACTGATGACGAGACGTTTACAATGCCTGCCCCATTATTCTAGAGGCAAGATAGTTACTGGGAAAGCTATAAGTACTGAGAGAAAGACATGTGTTCAGAAGTCCGTCGTGCAGCCGTTCCATTACTCGTCGCCTTGAGCCTAGCCCGTCGTTCTGCCCCACGGTAACGTCTGCAAGTTGAGCAAACACATAAATTGGCTGCAGCTCGTTTCGGTACCAGATGTTGCCCCATTCTAACTGTTATCTGGCACAAGAAAGATTCCTGGAATTTGTTTCCGTGGAAGAAGAGGGACAGGGGCAGTGCCGTCTCGTATGGAGCGGAATTTCCCCTGCAGTTCACTCCTGGAGTGTACTGGCACCAGACCAGTTTGTAAACGTCTCCAGTGACGGGCAAGAGTTTTCGGCCTCCAATCACCGAGCTTAACCTTCGTGGCAAGTCACGTCTGCGCTGACTTCAAGGAGCTTTATGCTTTTTGCGTGATTTGTGATGTTGGTCTTATATATTGAAGCCATCATGACCAGGGGGGTCGCAGAATCGCCACAGGCCAGCGGCCTCGGCTGCTTTTCTGACTGATCCAACCTCTTCGGTGCTTACTGCGCGGTTGATTTCAGGATATCGGACATCCTCAATCTTGCCATCTGATACTCCTGCTTCTGTCTCTTTGTTGCCGCCCGTTTTCCGCCGGGGTTTGCCAACGTGGGCGTCGGGATGGTACTGCTCTGTAAATCTTCATTAGCTCAACCCCCCCCCTTTTTTTTTGGGATCCGTCATCACTTGCCCATGATATTGATGAAGCAATCCTTCGAGACTTCTTCTGCTAGGAACTTCATGATCAGGGCACCCTCTGCTTCCAATCCTGGCATGACGAGGTGCCGAACCAGCAAGCCCTTCTTAGCTATACCGTCGGGCGTGAAACAAAGATCTCCAACCTGCTCATGCATAGCCTTGATGCTCTCCCTCGCAGCCGCGGCATAATCATCCGCCTTCAGCAGCCTCTTCGACGTGGAAGGCTCCCACACCTTGAAGTCCGGCAGGTAGATATCAACCAGGCCATCGAGCAACTTGAGCGACTCAAGCGAGTCATAAGCCGAGGTGTTGTAGATGATGGGCAGAGTCAAGCCCTGATCTCGAGCGTGCATGATGGCCAAGGCAACCTGAGGAACGACATGCTCCGGCGTGATGAGGTTGATGTTGTGCACACGGCCAACCTCCTGCAGCTTGAGGAACCAGTCGGCCAGCTCGTCGGGCTGGAGGTGGAAGCCCTTTTCCTGGTGGCTTATATCGTGGTTCTGGCAAAAGGAGCAGCGCAGGTTGCACATGGAGAAGAAGACACTGCCGGACCCGTTGTGCCCTTGTACGCACGGCTCTGTGACGGAGGTAAGCTTCCGTCCCCGTGGAGAAAATAAGACCAGGAGACATCGTACCTTCGCCAAAGTGAGGAGCAATAACGTTGACCACGACGTCGGAGCCGATAAGACAGATTCCGGTCTTCTCATATCTGTTCACCCCGCAGAGCCGGGGGCAGAGGTTGCAGTTCCGCAGATGAGCGTACGCCCTCGACCGCTTCTTCGCAGCGTCTACCGAGGACAGCGTCATATACTGGCATTGAGCTCGTCAGTACTAGGTTTGTGATACGAGACGAGGAGCACACACCCGAGGCATGTAGTCATCCAGGAGAAAGGGCGGTGCCAGGTGAAGAGACCTCTTCAGAGCCGGCGTCCGCGGCTCGAACGGGAGATAAGCCGCTCCTTTGCCAAGAGCGTTGATCACCGGCCTCTTCATGATGATTTTCGTTACATTTCGACGGAGCATTGACCGTTGAAAAGGAAGTGTGAGGTTTGTATATTCATTGGAAAGAGTGGCAAATGTCGAGGTTGCGCGCGAGGTTGCGCGCACTTGCTCACTCAGTTGGAGACGGAATGGGGGTGGGGCTGGGCTCCTGCAGTCTCACCACCCATGCCATGCAGAGCACTTCTGGGATGAGCACCACGAACTCAAATGCCAGGAAGAATCCATTTAAAAAAAGAAGAAAAAACCCCCCCAAAACCCCCACAACCCCGAATTCACAAATTGCTGATGGCCCTCCCCCTTAGCGCCAATCAAGGTCTCCGAAGGACGCACCTGTATGCCTCCCGCCCAACACAGGGGAATGTACAGCGACTCGGGAGGAATATGGGGGAGTACCGCATTCTATACAGAGTGTATATATGTGTCATACATATGATGGTATCAGATATCTGTGTATGCGACTTGCTCGAAAATGCCAATCAGTGAACTCGACGTGAAATCCAACGCCGGTCATTCATGCTCATCCAGATCTCCCAGCTCCACGATATCCTCATCCTCGTCCTTCAACACATCGGCTGGCACGCCATCCGTGTACGAGAGGTCTTGATAGCTGCCAAGTCCATCCTGACCCGCTGGAGACTCGCCGCCGTCAGGCTTCTCACTCTCGTCCTGGCTGCCGATGATCACGTTGCCAGCGACCAGCAGAGCTGCACCGACCCACCACAGCGGAGGGAGAGACTCGGAGAAGATCAGGAGACCCAGCATGGCTGTGATGACGAAATTGGATGAGGTGTTCATGATGGACACCTGCGTAGTGGAATTGCCTTTGGCCAAGGCCTGGGTAAAGAGTGTCCACATCACGCCGTTGAAAATGAGGTTCAACCCAAAGAAGATCTGGCATCAGCAGTCAGTTTCAAGAGGCATTGCAAAGCCGTGGGGGGAGGGGATTACACAAAACTCACAGCTCGCACGATGTACTCGATGGCAGTCTCAATGGAGTCAAGATGCAGGATTCTAGCAATCCCCTGCGAAAAGCTGGTCGTCAAGTCGGTGGTGGTCCTGCCACGGCATCAGCAAAACAAGATTTCTACCAAAGTCTTTCGCCCACGGTGGCAGAGCACTCAGGTCACTCAGACAAGAGCCCAGAGGTTGCAATTTACGACCGCGCCCTCCCGGAAATACCAACAGGGCAGGACGTACAACTTCGCGAAGACACCGTTGAAGGCCGCACACGCGCCGCTGGCAATTGCCAGCACAATCCACTGGTTCTGCTGGATGTAGCCCATCGTGCTGAAGGCGTTGATTGGTGTATCGTCAGCTCCGTCGGCGTCTCTTTCAAGCAGAGGATGCTGCTCGTCCGACTGCGATTCAGAATCCATCTTTCCGGAAGATGGGCTCCCCTTTTCGCGGTGACGTGCTGATGCAGGAACAGGGGTCGAGCGGCTGGGCTCGGCGGCTGGGCGGCGCTGACGGATCATGTCGTTGCTCTGGGAAACAATGCCAGACGGAAATCCAGGTGTTGTTATGAACGCTGCTAGACATGAAACGAATGCGTGGTGTTTCGGCCTTAGTCAGTTGTCTTTGCGCTTTGGCCAGAGGTTAGAGAGTTGTCTACGTCTACAGACGGTGGCACAAGGAGTGGGCGGGCTGCTTGCAGGGGGTCCGGGGGTCCGGGGGTCCCCCCCCTTAGATGAACGGTGGCCTTCGTACAGCAGGCGAAGCATACCGCGACAACTTCCTAGACTTGACAATGGTGACTCTCTGCCGTGTTCGCTGAAAGCACGAGCAGAAACGCGGAGGGTCTGCCCTCCTCTCTTCCCAGACAACGAGGGCTGAAATGGCGTCACTGACAAACTCCACCCCGTTGTCGAATATACGAGTCCACGTTCCAAGCAGACTGGGATTGATGTTCCATTTGTTCGTCACTTTTGAGATGCCAGTCTTATCTCGTAATCACCGAAAACCCTCTATGCGCAAGGAGCATGGCCTGACGTTCCTTTCCCAGATGAATCTGCAGATGGCCCCCTTCCGTAACGCCCTCACAAACACCGGGAATCCCTCCAACGCCGCAAATGAACCGCTTTTTCTTTTTTTTTCGCAGAATCTTCCTACTGGCCCTCGCCTGGACGTTTCGCATTGCAGCTGACGATCTTGACCTTGTCCGCAACAACAGGCGTTCCGCCGTTCTCCATCTTGAAGGAGACGTTCTTGATGAGGAAGGTCCACACCTCGTCGCAGAAACGGTAGGTATCCAGGGAGCCCTAGAATGCGAGCGCAAAGTTGCCTACGTCAGCCTGGTTCTGGTTGCAGTCCCTTGCGACAGCCCGCAGCATCCTCTCTTTGTTGCTGCAAAGCACCACTCAGTGCGTCACGCAGTAGAAGGCTCTCCTCACCTTGAACGTCAGCCTGGCCTTGACCTTGTCCTGCAGGATCTCCGCGACGGCTCGGTCAAAGTTGGAGAGGATCTTCATCGCCAGCTGGGGGTCGATGCGGTGGCCCTGGATGAGGTCATCGAGAGTGTCTGTCAGTGTAGCGCCGATGCTGTTCAGCGCAGAGCGCAACGCCTGTTAGCCATTTTGCAGGAAAGTGGTAGCAGAGAGCGATTCAGGGCTGATGTACCTGCTACGGCGGTACAGCTCGTAGTAGTTCGGTGCACCTGAAGCCATCTTGATTGTGGTGAAGATGGTTTCTGGTGGGTTGGTTGTTGAAAGGAGGAAGTTGGCTTAAATAGTCCCAGCAACGAAGAAGGCAAGGCAGCCTGGTATGGGGGCTGAGTCAGCTTCGAGGCGGGAAGACCCACTTTCAGCCGTGTGATTGGCTCTGTTATTCTGGGAGAGGATCCACCTGAGTAAGGAGCTCCAACTCAATGGTTGATGACGACCCCAGTGCACCTTTGAACCGTATCAGTCAACCTGTCTCTTCACATCTGTCAACGAGCTCTTCCAATCTGCCCAGGATGAGCACAAAATACTCTCTCGGTGGCGTCACCGGCGCCCTTACTGTGGTGGGAGCTTGTACGTCCAGCTCCCAGGTCGAGGATGGAAATGCAGTGTCGTTGCTAACCACGTCCAGATATGCTCTTCACCGGCTCCGGCGAGTCCTTCAACGTATGTCGAGTCGAATCACCTACGATGCGTCCTGTTTTACGTACCATGATGGTCTGACGAGTTACGATATAGGTCGGCGCATTCCTCGAGTCCGTATCGCCCACGGCATGGGCAAGCTTGGGCATCTCCCTCTGCATTGGTCTGTCGGTAGTAGGAGCAGCATGGTACGAGATCATATCACACCCCTTCAAGAAATACTGGGAGGCTGACAGGAGAGCAGGGGCATCTTCATAACCGGTTCCTCGATCATCGGCGGTGGCGTCCGCGCGCCTCGTATCCGCACTAAGAACCTCATCTCCATCATCTTCTGCGAGGTCGTCGCCATCTACGGCGTCATCATGTCTATTGTCTTCTCCGCAAAGCTGGCCGGCGTCCAGGGCGCCGTGCTATATGACGCGCAGACGTACTACACGGGGTTTGCCCTGTTCTGGGCTGGGTTGACTGTCGGCATGTGTAATTTGATCTGCGGTGTCGCTGTCGGTATCAACGGTAGTGGCGCGGCGCTGGCGGATGCCGCCGATCCTACGCTGTATGTGTCTTCCGGGAAGTACAAACTGTTTAGATACTAACAAGTTGCAGGTTTGTCAAGATTCTGGTCATCGAGATTTTCAGCTCCGTCCTTGGTCTGTTCGGCTTGATCGTAGGTCTTCTCGTCTCCTCCAAGGCCACAGAATTCGGTTCGGATTAAAATCAGTTGCAACAAGGCGGTCGTGGAATGAGTTATACAAGTTGGGTGCCAAGGGTATAGGAGCTTACGACCAGGCGGAGGTGTTGTCTGGCCAAAACACCACTGTCACATTTCACGGCGTTCAAGGGGCAAGCATAAGAGAAAGCAGGCATTGGTTCTGTCCATGTATTATACTGCGAGCCATCGAAAAGAAATCATCATAAACCAGCCTGTCAGCACTGTTACTTCCAGACTCCGAGTCAACTCCTCAGATACGGCGAAAGTACTGGATCATCTATCCACCATTGATTGTGTTGTTCTAAAACCTTCACCTATTTACCTCCCCCCCCCTCCTAATCCCCATTCGCGTCATTCCATTTTTGGTCCACTTTTCCTTTTTCCGTCACGGACCGCCTAAAGACGCTTGCCCACATCTCATGCTATAGAGAAAGGCGACCACTTGGTCGAAAGGGATGTCCATGTGGCGCGCAGGTAGCGACCGATCATCAAATTGTTGGCGCGATCCCCTCTTTCAGAACCATCCCAGTTCCATTCCAACCCCCTTTCCGTCTATGCGTCCATATGACGCCCAATTCATCCATTGACTGTCGCTCAAGTCTAGCCGTTGCGTCCCTCCCAGATTGACGGATGGACATCCCAGCAACGACGTAAAACAAGCGGGTAGAAGTCCCGTGGAAGAAGAGTTCAATCACAGAAGGATTGACTCTGCCAGTGAGATGTATAGTTGTGCTCTTCCTCCTAACCACAGGTCTTCAAGGAGACCCAGAATCAGCTCAAGGCTCCTTCATGGTTGGACAGTAATGAAAGTGCCCAACAAGTCGCAGCCCCAGATGGGCTACTATACCTAGGCACTTCTTGAACTGACCCTGCTGGGCTGCAGGACCAAGATTGCTTCTCGGAGTCTGAAAACGCGATGGAGGTACCCAAGATTATTTTGTCGCTTGCATCTGTCATGGAGAGGATGTGGCGGGCTCCTCACGCTCTTCTGGAGACTTCGACTGACCGACATCTGCGTCAGGCGCAGAACCGTGGCGAGGTGCCGGGTTCTGGGCCTGTCTCACTCGCATCTTCCGTTGCTGTCGAGCTGCCTGGGTACCGACATCGTTCTGACCCTGAGGGGACTGAGACTGAGCAGCAACTGCGGCGGAGGCAGACTTGCTGGGGCTCATGACGCTCACACCCCGTCGGGTTTGCGTCAGCTGCACTGAAGTGACTTGGGACTGACGTGATGTCTTGAACAACTGCCATTGCTCCCAGAAGTTCTTGGTGAAGTTGACAATCCAGTTCGCGGCTCGCTCCTTGCTCTCAGATCCTTCCGGTGACTTTCGATACACGGTCCACGCTCCCGTGAGTACACTGTGGGCCCTTTCTCTCTCCTCGCCATTCACGAAGAAAGGAAGCAGAGCAATGACGTGCGGCAGAACTCCCTGTCCCTTTCCTGGGATCTGTTCGGCAGTTGGGAGCTTCTGTCCAGGTTGCTGAGAAGACTGCGCATCTCGAGGCTGTGCAGACTGAGACTGGGAAGCTGGAGACTGCAGGGCTGGAGACTGTAAGGCCGAAGACTGGATCGCTAGAGGCTGGGAAGCTGCAGACTGGAAAGCCTGAGCCTCGAGGGACGAGGACTGGAGAGCCCGAGCCTCACCAGCCTGAACTGGTAGAGCTTGAGATTGAGGGGCCGGGGCCTGGAGGGCCTGGGATTGAGAGGCTTGAGACGGAAGAGCTTGAGACTGAAGGGCCTGAGACTGAAGAGCCCGGGCCCGAGCAACATTAAATTGCGGAGTTTGAGACTGGGGACCTTGAGGAATGGGACCCTGACGGGAAATGCACTGAGGTTGAGACACCTGGCAGTGCGGAGCCTGGGCTCGAGAAGGAGCCAGAGGCGAACCATTGCTTGTAGTCCCAAGGCCGCCTACGGCTGACGCAGCCAGTCGCGATAGCGAGCCCGTAGGCATGTTGTCTTCCCTGTGGAACGCATCTGGATTGAGAGGGGAGGAGCCCATGGCTTTAGAGTGACGGCGACGCTGGACAGGGCTTCCGGAGGTCTCCTGGCCCGGATGAGGCTGCTGAGGGTTGCCGTTGATCCCTAGGCTCCGTGTGTCCTCCTTGTGCATCAAGCTGAACGACCGCTTGGTTCCTCGAGGACTCTGAGATGACTGGGCTACCTTCTCTCTGTGTTGCAGACGTGCCTTGAGAGCAGGCTGGGTTACCTCAGAAAGATTTCGGGGGGCAGAGTTATGGAAAGACTGAACCAAAGGGGACTGGCGCTCAGGAGTGCCATGATCAATCTGGATGACGGGAGCAGATTGAGCTTGGGGGAGAGTCCGCTGGTACTGGATCGGGACACGAACCGAAACAGACGAATTGCATCGCTTGGCCGCCGCAGTGTCAAACGTGGTGCCAATTGGCGAGAAGGCAACTCCTTCGTCTAGATTTACGTCCATGGAAGAGTTCTCCTTGGCTTCATGAAGCGGTGGGAGTTTGGCATCCAGGAAGGGATCATCGAGAGACTGAGAGCGCGAAAGCTGCGCGAGAGTAGTAAACTCGTAGTCTGCGGGGAGCTCGGACGTGGCAGACAGCTCTGTCAGAGTTGACATCGTTGCCACCGAGGCTTTGCGAGCCGCATCCACCGCCCTCTCTTCTGCCTTCTTTCGAAACAGCTTGTCCCTCTCTCGGATTTGGGCACACAGATTGTTGAACATAGGATAGGTCATGCCTCGGCTCTTGAAGACGTCGCTAATTGGCAGCGTCAGCATCGTGGCATCATTGTTGGTACTGGGATGGGGCAATGACCTACTCGTAAAACTTGCGGGTGTCGTGGTTTTGCTTGACGACATTGATGAACAAGCGTTGGTCCCGCGGAGTGAGTCCTGCAGTGCACTTGAGGCTGCACAGGACTTGCTCGATCGACATTGCATCTTCCTGCGTGTTCCAGAAGCCCTTGACTGCGTATGGCTGCTTCTTTCGGAGTTCCGCCCATGTCAACTTCTCAAGGCGGTTTGGAAAAACGACTACCGGGCCCAGATTCATCTTGGCCTTGATGAGCTGATCCTCGATGGCAAGTAGGTGAGGTAGAGTGGCCAAGACCTGGTCGACGTGGAGGTAAGGCGCGTTATCTTGGGGGTTGAACCGTCCTGGGGCACAGACGAGGAAGCGGTCTGCGGAGAGCTCTCTCTCACGAACCTGAACGGGGAGCTAACACGCGTCTGTAAGCAACAAATAGTCTATGCATATGAGGGGGGGAGGGACTAACCTTGAGTGTATGGACACAAGCGCTGCAGAATCCAGAGAAGCCAATGAACTCGGTGGGTTGAGGAGGCTCGTCCTCCTTGGGACCAGACCACTCGATCGATCGGCCGAGAATACTGGGCACACAGAGTGTGAGTACTCCAGTCCGTCCAGCTCTCCAGAGAGCCGCAGAGCAGAACTCGCGACACTCGATGACGGAGTGAGCACAGATGTTGAACGTCTTGTACTCGTATCGACACATCTCTGTTTCGTTTTTGCCAATTAATTGGGAAAGGGATTTGATACGGAGAGAAGATGGATAAAGGCTCCAGAATGCCTTGGTGTTGGATGAAACTCAACCTGCTCTGATGAAGTTGTTGTGGGAAGTTGCAAAGAAGCTGTTGGAAGATGTTGCTGTAGCATGAACTGGTATTTTTGAAAGTTGTAGCAGGATTGTGGGCAAGCTCAGCAGAACCCCCGCCAAACGACATTGCCAGTCCAATCTCGTCTTGGCCCAGCCAGGAAGCCGTCGTGACTTCAGATGATGGCCATTGTGGTGGGTCAGAACAATGGCATTCTCAGAGCCTCCCCATCAAACATTGTGCCTTACATTGCTCATCAGAAGAGCTTCCACCTTTGTGCCCTTTCGCAGAGGCTCAGAGCCACTTGGCATACACAAGAGGGCATTTGCTCCTTTGAGACTACCGACTCGGGAGCTTCGCTGTCCTCCGGTACTGCTGGCCGACAGACTGCCATCTGGTAACACGGTCACGATAGCTCGATGATACTCAGGCCGTCCGGGATCCAATCTGAAGTCGTGAGCCAAGGTAACCGGAATCTTGCTCAATCCAGGCGGAGATACACCAGACATGGCATGAAGAGACGGTAGGACGAAAAGGTGGAAGGCGACGAGGGCCGAGGCCGGGTTCCCTGGGAGTGAAAAGATCACCTTCGAGACCCGCTCGCCATCGTTGTTCTTGGTTGACACCGTGGCGAAAGTCGTGGGCTTTCCCGGCTTCATGTTCACGCGCCCGAAATGAATCGTCCCACCGAGAGATCTCTCGATGGTGGGCTTCAGAAGATCGAGCTCTCCCATAGACACACCCCCGGTCGTGATGATCAGGTCGGCCCGCCGCATCCCATTCCTGAGGGTCTCTTCCAGAGTGCCAGGCTTGTCGCTGGCGATGCCCAGATCGACTACTTTATAGCCCCATTCTCGGGCTGCTGATATGAGGGTGGGCCTGTTTGTGTCTCGCACCTCTCCCAAGCGGAGGTCTCCAGCACGGTCATGGTTGATGATTTCGTCACCTGTTGACAACACACCGATGACAGGTCGACGATACGTCTTCACCATGGCAGCTCCCACAGCTGCCATGAGGCCTATTTCACCACCGACCGCGGAAACCTGTTCCCCCTTTTGTAGGATGACCGAGCCTTCTTTGATGTCGCTGCCAATTTCCCGAATGTTCTCGCCCTCTTGCACACCGTCGGCCAGGAGCTCTACCTCTTTTTCCTCCCGGTCATCATCGGTCATTGTCTTCAGGACCGTATCTTCGACCATGATGACGGATGTCGCGCCAGGTGGCAGAGGAGCACCGGTCGTTATCCTCGCAATCTCGCCCTCTTTTAGCTCTCGGACTTCGCCCGGGGCAGCATGAGAGATAGCAGTGACAGGGAAGACTCCTTTCATATTGCCGTCCTTGGGGACAACGACAGCATATCCGTCAACGATGCTGGCGCGGAAAGCAGGCACATTCTCGCTCGCCTTTACATCCTCGGCTAGGACCGCACCAACTAAATCCTCATCGACTTTCGTGGCTATGACAATAGGAGCAGGAGTGTGCTCGCTGATCAGGGCTAACGCTTCTTCAACATCCAGCATAGGATATGGCGATGACCGATGCCTTCGTGTAGGACCAAGGCTCGGGTCATTCGAGATGGGATTTTCAGTGGGTCTTGTGTGGCGAATCAGTCCTCCATGCCCGTGGCTGTTGCCGTGACCATGACCATGTCCATGGCTGTGACCGTGGGAGTGACCGTGGGAGTGCGAGTGGCTGGCCGAGCTGACTCCGGCGTCTTGCTCCAACTTCTTCAATCCTCCAGCGTGAAGTCTCCGAGAATCCGCCCCAGCCGCCTGAAGACAGGCATGAGGCAGGAGTTTGATGACAGCTTCCAGGTTCTCTTTCGCACCTTTTGGTGAGCCCGGGACGGTCATGATGATGGTCTTGTGTCTCACACCAGCCACTGGTCTAGACATCATCGCAACTTTGACCACCAGGTTAGCAAGAAGAGTACAGACATAGCAGGGCTTGTGACTCACAAGGAGTTACACTGAGGGAAGCAGCCAGCATGCCATGGACCAAGCCCGGGGCTTGCTTGTGTATGAGTGGAGATATGGCCTACGAGCGTGTCAGATGAGTGTAATGATAGAGAACCACTTGACCAGGAGATTTGGACAGTTCCGGGGCATACCTCTGGTGTCTGATCCGCCACAGCAAACCCGGTGCCACCAGTTGTGACTATCAAGTTCATTCCATCGGTGTCATCGTCCGCCCATCTCTTAATTTGCTCCTGTATCTGCTGGACATCATCTGGCACTGTTTTGACATCTATCACATTCCAAAGCCCGAGGGTCTCTTGTTCAAATACGGACCGAAGAGTCTGTCCGGCAGTATCTACCGTCGAGCCCTTTGCAACCGTAGTAGAGACGATGAGGATGGCTGCTCTGAGCGGTTGGCTCATGGTGATTTCAATTGAGCCCTACAAGAGGACTGACTGGTCTTCGAAGACGTATCGGACAGATGAACAAGAGTGGTACTATTCAGGACCCTCTTTCATAGTACACAATCAGGGACATGCAGCGTCATGAAGGAGCATGAAGGAGAAGGGTGTCGAAATTGTCGTGTATTGTGAACTCGTCACTAGTGAGTTGGAGATGGTATTTAGGAGGGGTTGCGCTGTACAAAGACAGGGGCCCCACCATTTAGCGCACTAGGGGTCTCAGATTAATCGGCAGCCTTGCTCGAAAGCTCTGAGCATTTGCACTCACGACACCTTCAATTCCAGCAACAACCTTGTGGATTTCAGTCCGCCTCACAGGGCTCCAAAAGGCCAAAATGGTTCGCATCAAGGAGCGTTATCTCCTTGTGAATATCATTTATCCGGAGGCATCTCGAGATCCGTCCAAATCTGACATGCCTGACATTCTGGTCTACAATCAATCCACCACTGACACATTCACCGGCCGCACTTTCACCCGTGCTGTCAAAAATGAGATCACCAATCTTTTTGGCGACTATGGTGCTGGAGCGGTTGAGCGAACTCTGCGAGGTTCGTATCAGTCATCCATTTCTATGTGGAGCTGCCTCCTGCAGACTGGCAGTCTTGAGATGCTCTCTAGACCCTTCTCACTATCGCCTGTTCCCGTTTTTGTTCCTCACCCACACAGATACTAACCGCCAATGCAGTCAAGTACCTGTCGAATGCCACATCCACCTGTATCATTCAGTGCTCACGCGAGCACTACCGCCTTGTATGGGCGGCTCTGACCATGATGAACCGCGTGCCGACTAAGGAAGGTCCCGGCAAGCCATGCATTTTCCGGGTTGTGCGTGTCAGCGGCACCATCAAGAAGGTCGAGCAGGAAGCCGTCCGCAGGGCAAGGCTGCTGATTCTTGCGGCCAAGGATGAGATGGCTGGCAAGGGGTCTGACGCCCTCAGTGTCCTTTTTGGTAACAAGGACTCGACGAACGAGGTGACAATGGCCGACGTCGACGACGAATCCGGCTCTGAAGCGGACTTTGACGATGATGACGATTGAAGGCCTCATTTCTTCTTTCTAGTCACCTTTATACCACTATCCACGGGCGGCATCGGCATGTCGAAATCGTCGAGACCGTTGTCCGCCGGCGCCATGGCCTCAGCCTGCTCCTCTCGGATCTTGGCTTGCCTTTCCTCCTCCTCGGCTTCGAGTTTGTCGTACTCGTCCTTGTGATCAATCCACCGCTCTTGAATGTCTTGGACTTGAAGCATGGATGACTCATTTCGCATCGCAACCTGCCACACCGTATCGTTGGCACCCTCCGCACCGCCGAAGACATACCCGCCGGCTCGGTCGATCACTCGCAGGAGGTGCATCATGCTCTTCTTATCCTCGACGGCCAACACTTCGAATTGTACCATGGCGAAACTTTCCACCAAGTTTGCGACGGCTTGGTTGAGAGCCCTGAACTTCTCACTGCGCAATGCGGGGGACTCTTGCTCGAGGCTAGGGAGGAGGTGGGAGAGGTCTTGGACCTCAGTGTAGAAATCGAGGTTAAAAGGCAGAGTGTCGTAATCGGCAACCTTGTCGATCTTGGTGAGGACGTTGATGTGTGGGAGGTCCATCTGCATCATGGCCCGAAGAGCGAGGAGGAGGTTCGAGAGGTAGAGGGAGGGCTGGGTCAGGCAGAAGCTGTCGGAAAGGTGCAATACGACCAGCTGGACTCGTATCAGTACATGTACTGCGACATAAAGGTGTTGTACTGTCCAGACGTACCCTGAAACCTATCTTCTGGAGTTTGAAGAAGATGTTGCGCAGCGAATTGTGGTGGGTGTACAGCTCGACTTGGCCAGGACAGTCAAACAGAATATAGTCCTCTCCCAGCTCCTTCAGACCCTCTTCCAGCCACTCGAAATTGTGTTCGAGCTCTTCAAGTGCGTAGAGGACTCCACCGTTCGGGCCCAGGTTGTCGCTGCTCATGATCTCCTCCAACGTGACGAGGTTGCGGATGTCAAGGGCGCATGGGTAGCTCGTCTTGTCGTTTGCGGGATCGAGGTTGACGACGGAACACGATCGTCCTATTGCGCCCATAAACTGGTGCACTGGATAGAGAAACTGTCAGTTTTGATAGCCTTCTTCGAAAGCGGCGCATCTGGGAGGGCTTACTGCCGTCGCAATAGGTGCTCTTGCCCGCGCCGGGGCTGCCGAGCACAAGCTGGGCAAAGGGCATGTTGAGCTGTTGAACGAACCAATGTTGCACTCTATAGCTTATCCTCAGGGTCGACAGGTTTTCGAAAGATCCTGGCTCCTGCACCAAGGGCAGAGGAAGAACAGTAACGCTGGTTGCTGATCTCGAAACTGCCCCGCATCGTTGCAGTGACTGAGTGCAGTTATTGGCACCCCCGGTCGCGCACTCCCTGCACGCGCCATACTAGATTTGGACGCTTCCGCCCGGGCGGCACATTTCCGTGCAGGGGGGGCCTGCCGTGCCGCCGGAGGGCCGGCCGGCCCTCCGGCGAAATTTGGGCAGCACTTCGACGGGGGCCTTAGGGCAGAAAAAATTGGGAGTGACACGCTAGCTAACGGATTTAAGTGCAGATTTAAGCGTTTCTTATAAAAAGCTCAAATCTGCACTCAAATCCACCCAGAGACTCTATAACTCGAAACCAACGATTAACAGTACTATTCAGCATACTTGCTAGTGGCTATTAACGGCAGGAAGAGATATAGAAGCCTCCGCCAGGGCCGCAGACTATCTGCTATATTATTAACGGTCCGATTAATGCTAAATCTATTAATCTCGGTATAATAAGCTATATTTTCATAACTACCGTAGCTGCTACTACTATAGCTGCTACTGCTGCTATTATAGCTATTAGACTATATAGCCACCCCTAAACCACTAGCTATAATCTATAGACTAAGGCGGCGCCGGCGCCGGCGGCGGCTAACTAAAGCTATTTAGAGATATATACGGTAGGTGCCATCCCTCTAGCACTAGCTTATAAAACCGGGCTAGTCTGCTCGGCCCTAGGGCATATACTACTGCCGGCACTATCCCTATAGCTCCCTCCTATTATAAAGGGATTCGCAAGCAGTCTTAACGGGTTGCTACGGACTAGTAGAAGGTTTATAAAGGTAGGGCTAAGGCTGATAAAGGAGGGAGGTCGAGCTATAAGGATACTAGTATATTTATAGGTATAGATTTCGCCTATGCCCTACGGAAATATGCCTTCCTTGCATGCTTAGTATTGCTCTAAGGGAGGATGTCTAGCAGCTTCGTAGGTCGGTTTTAGGGCTTCTTTTTAGTAGCGACGATATAAGGGTTCCTAATACGGCATATAGGATCGCCTACAAACTATATAAATTAGCTAGAGGACTGAATTTTCAAGCAGGTAACTTATATATGACTCTCGGAGTAGCTAATGCCTCGAAACCTTATTAATTTAAAGCTTATACATATAGTAAATGCTTACTCGGCTATCTAGCTTAGGCCTGCCCTCCTCTAGATAGTTATAATAGATCTAATGCTTATAGGGCAAGCTATACTGCTATATAAAGTATAAAGTATACTGCCTAAGCAACCTTTGCTTAGGATCCTAATATACCTAGATAGCAGCGTTATACTAGTCCTATATAAAGTCTAGGGCGGTTTTTATAGCGTAGAAGCAGATACGGTTAAAAAACTCGGCAGCGAGGTATTATAGGTTAATCGACTTAATATCTTATACCGCCTTCGCATTATATTAGGCTTCCTATACCGTTACTATTAGCTATAGACTATAGAATATCTCTGCTAGCTTATTATTATATAAACTAAAGAAGCTTTTACTCTAGTAGTAGCCGCTTTCGTTCGGAGAGGTGGTAGTATAGCCCTAATTATAGTACTACGAGGTCTATAGCTTTATAAATTATATACGCCGGAGGTAGAGGTTTAATAAGTAGGTAATCAAGTCTATAAATAATTAGTATAGGAAACTAATAGGGAAAACTTATAACTAACCTATTTATTCTATCTCCTATATACAGACAAAATCCTACTATAGAGCCTTATACTCCTCTCGGTCTATAGTATATAGAATATTATATTACTATTTATAGAAGCCCTTAGGGTCGTGACTATATATATTATCGTTAGCCTTAAAAGCAGGGACTAATTAATTAATATTAGCAATAATATTGCAGCGGGGGTCCTTACGGGTAGGTTATAGGAGGTTTTTAGCCTTAATAGCCTTAAATAAGTATAAGCCTGCCTAGAGCTCTCTAATAGACTTTACTATATTAGATTATATATAAAAAGTATATATTTGCTGCTAAACCTCCGGAAACTTTATTCCGAGGGCGTTTTTAAAGGTAGTATCGTTATTAGTAATAATTATATAAGGCTGCTCCGCTTATACCCTCTTATAGAGGATTTATATACGACTAAGTGCTTATTCGAAGAACTCTTAGTCCTCCTTAAGACTAAGAGCTTAGGCGAGGTAAAGATATTATAACATACCTGCAATACCGCCGATCTCGAAAAGTAGGAGGTTAAACCGGTTAACCTATAGCATAGGGCGTATAATATATTAGTCTCTAAGCTTGCTATAGATTTAGTAGCATTATAGCCTAAAAAATAAGGAAGGGGGGAGATAGCTAAGTAATTATTACCTTATATATATTATCTATTATTAAGAGCTTAGAATTCTCCCGTAAGACTATATAATCGTATATAAGGGTGAAAAACGCTTATATTAGCTTGCCGTTAGCATTATAGATAAAGTCGTAATAGGAGCAGTGCTCGGCTATAAGTAGTATAAACTACTAGATAGGCGTAAATATGCCATACTCCTCTATTCGGAGCTTAGTAAGCAGGTTTTTAACATCCTCCTGCTTTACCTAGTAGTATTTCGTAGGGTCTTTAGCGAGGAGGGCGAGCTATAGCCTATAGCAGGTCTATCTAGTATTAAGGGCGAGATTCTTAACGAACTGGCGCCTATCCTTATCGATATAGCGCTAGGCAAGTAGGGCATAGCTATTAATAGCTAGTAGGTAGTTATAATAGTTGCAGATTTGCAAGACTATATATTCGTTACTATCTTCGCCTCTAATATTAGCAGAGAAGGAGAAGGGGCAGTCGGTTTTATAAGTATAAGGCTCGTAAGCCTTCGCTTTAGACTAGTAAGGCTTGCCGCCCTTCTTATATACGAACTTAATACTTCGTATGCCTTTCGAGCGCTAAACGATAGCCTTGTAGCCCTCTTTAGTATAGTAGATCTTAAGGAACTATAATAATGCCTTACGGTCCTTAAACCGCTTTCTATCGGGCGGAGGGCGTATCTGAAGGTATAGGAGTATAGTGGTAGGGGGAGGGGTTATTATATATAGCGTAGGCTTTTCAGGTGATAGCAGCGTATAGCGCAGCGGCGTAGATAGTCGTACGGGCAGCTATACGGGTTTTAAGAAGGTCGTTATAGTAAAACTAAGGCTGGAGAAGAAGATCGTAATAATAAATTAATAGAATTCGTAGAGTTAAGTGCCTAAGGGCGAAATAAAGTTAGCGATATACCTGAATTAGTAGGAGGGTTAGTTGCTAAAGAGAGTATGATGCGTGCGGGGGGGGGTTAACGCGACAAGTCGATAAAAAAAAGTGGAGGGTTAGGGTCTGCCGCGTGGCTGCCGTGCGAGGCTGCAGGCTTAATAAGATGCCGCTCTGCGGGTACCTCGGTTTGTTAGAGGCACCCGCGGCCCGCGAGGTACCCGCGGAGCAGCCTGCCATATTGGGTAAAGCGCGTATAGGGAGTGCGCGACCGGGGGTGCCAATAACTGTACTCCAGTGACTGACTGAGAGTGGGTTTGAGAAAAAGGCTGCAGGGATTCGACTGCAAGCAGAGCTCTCCCCTTGTCCGCCGTTACCACCTCCACCCATGTGAATATCAACATCCCTCGAACTTCATCGCAACTCTCCAATCTTGACTTTTCCAATCACAACAACAGACTTTTCCAACATGGCTCCAGGTACGCACCCTCCCTTCCCTCCCCACTACAACAGTGCAACTAATAAAAGATGATAGCAACACAATTCGAGGTAGCGCAACCCCCCGACGACGCCGTCTCCCGCGTCGTCTTTGCGCCCGACTCCTCCACGCGGCTCCTGGTGTCCTCGTGGGACAAGAACGTGTACCTCTACGAGATCGACGATGGTGATGCGGCATCAGCAACGCTGGTCAAGAAGTTCACCCACCGCGCGCCCGTGATGGACGTGTGTTTCGGCAGCAACGACAACGAGGCTTTCACGGCTGGGCTGGACAACAGGGTGACAAAGTAGGGGAAACCCTCTGCCGTTTGAGGATGTGTGTACGGCTGCTGACGAGAAAATTATGTAGAATAGACCTCGAAACCGGCGAACAGACCGTCATGAGCGAACACACTAAGCCCGTGCGATGCGTCATCTATTCCCCCGACCACCAGATCCTCGTCTCCGCCAGCTGGGACAGCACCCTCCACTTCCACAACCTCGCCGCCCCAGGCTCCCCACCCGCCGTCGTGGCCCTCCCCGGAAAACCCCACGCGATGTCCGCGAGCCCAACCAAGGTCGTCGTCGCCATGACCGCGCGGCTCGTGCACATCTTCGACCTGCCCACGGTCGCAAAACAGCTCAGTACCGACAGTCCCGACATCACGCCCTGGCAACAGCGCGAGTCATCGCTGAAGTTCCTCACGCGGGCCGTGGCGTGCATGCCCAACGATGCCGGGTACGCGACCTCCAGCATCGAGGGCCGCGTGGCGGTGGAGTGGTTCGAGGACAGCGCCGAGTCGCAGGCGCGCAAGTACGCGTTCAAGTGCCACCGGCAGGCGAACGCAGAGGAGGACGGCGGCGGCGACGTCGTGTATCCGGTGAACGCGTTGGTGTTCCACCCGGTGTATGGCAAGACGTTTGCGAGCGGCGGCGGGGACGGCACCGTGGCGCTGTGGGATGCTGAGGCCAAGAGGCGGATGAAGCAGTACCAGAACTTCGGGAATAGTGTGGCATCTTTGGCCTTCTCGAGTAATGGAAAGTACATCGCAGCGGGTGTGTGTCCCGGCTTTGAGACGGGACAGGAGGATTATAGTGGTGCGGGCCAGACCAAGGTGGTGATTCGGGAGCTGAGCGAGACGGAGGCCAAGGGCAAAGGCGCGAAGTAAGAAGATACCCGCTTAGGAAGAATGACTGGAATCCGAAATGAGCCACTGTCAGGAATTTTGGAAAGTCAAATATGTGCTTTATGTGTGGTAAGAAGCCCATCCGTCTGCAAGCAAATCACGCGCAAGAGCAGTTTCACCAAAGCCTCGCCGTTAGTCTGTTAAAAGATTGCTGATTTTGATTTGAGTGAGGCTAGATATTTATAAAGCAAATAGAGATGGCCGAGACTCCTTGCATATTCCGGTCCGCGGCGACATCCTCTGCAAAACAAGGCTCCCATGGCCTCTTTCGTCCTGTCTGAAATACCATGACTCTGGTACCAATCAATCAAATCTGTCTTTTAGCAGACCGCCGCTGCACTGAATCGACAACGATGGCCAACAATCTCTGCTCTACTCTCGCGGAGGTGTCTCCGGGATGCGCGTGACCTCTCGCATGCATTCACGGGAATCTGGACGAAGAGCCCACATGTCTCCACCATGGTCCAGCACGCTGAACATCAGCCGCTTTGGGGGAAGCTGGCCATCCGACTTATTGTCCTCCTAGGAACCAAAGCAGTCCTTGGATGATCCGGTCTTTGGGTCAGGCTCGGGTGTATCTGTGCGAGGAATGGTGAGGAGGTCGACTTCATCTTCATCGTCGGTCGGAAAGACAAGCAGGTCAACAGGCTCATCAGCATCGGAATTGTAGGAAACGTGTTCGTCGCTCTTTGCACGCGGAGCACAGCCTATCCGCTCGTCTGCGTCCGCACGGTTGTCGTGCTCGTCCAACTCGACAGGACGGACACGGAGATTGACGGACTCCTCAGCGTGATCGGACATGACTTGGCTGACGCGACATTCCGAATGATTACGAGTGGTTCGATTGGAAGACTTTGACTGCTTGACTTCAACCGTCTTCAGGGATTCCTCGGACTCGGCCTGGAACTGGGAGCTACCAAAGTACTGTCTCTTGCTCCAGAAGCTTGTTGTTGCGGTGACTCGGGGCTTCTTCTGCGCTCTGAGCCAAGTCGGACCCTCCATCTTCTGGGTTGCCGTACTTTTCTGCGTGAGCTCGAGTGGTCCGATGCTGAGCTCACTGTTGTCGATACGTCGCCTCTTCCCGAGGAGACTGGGTCGAACCTCATCGCTCTCGAAGCCATCACTGGAGCGTTTGACTCTAGTTCCTTTAGCATCCTTGAGCTCCCTGAACTCCTTCGAATCGCTGCACTTGCTCTGTACGATTGGGAGCGTGGAAATGGGCCGGACGCCCACCGGGCTCGCCTCAAGGACAGAAAGAGATTCGTCGACGTCGAGGAAGCGATGGGCTTTCTTCGTTTTGCGGTTAATTGTCGAAGAAAAGCAGAGGAGCGAGTTCCGCTTGACACGGGACTTCAGCAAGGACGTAGAGTCCGTGTCATCAGACAGACCGAGCTGCGAGGGCCCTGGAGGAATGTGTCAGTCAAGTCTCAGGTGTGTCTAATGGCAATTATCTTACCCTCATCGTCATCTGGCTTCTCGTTCTCCTCGTCTTGTTCAACGTCCTCAGACACGATGGCCTCGAATGGTGGAATGCGGGACCGCTGGCCACGGGGAATCATGGTTGCTTTTCGTCCATGCTTGACGGTCACCATAGCACCGGGTCCCACTTCGTGCGGCTCCTCGTCAATTGTTACCGCGCCGACATCGTGGTCAGACTCTAGGAGGACGATCTCCTCCAAGTGATCTGTCTCTTGCGGACGAGTAGAGGCAGGGGCGGGTGAGCTGAGATGCTCCCAAAATACGTCAGTAGGCGTCTTCGCCAAAGAATCTGCGATTCTTGTTCGCCTGCGACCGTACAGTTCAGGCTCGGCGAGGCGCTTTCTGGCACCTTTGATGTCGGATTTGATGAAGTCGTCGGAGCGGGTCAAGTGCTCAGGAAGAGAAGTGTAACTGCGCTTAATAGCATGGCCATGGTGGGAGTAGGTTCGCAGAGGGAGTTTGGCGCCGTGATTTTGCGCTTGCTCTGGCACAGTCTTGTTTCCGGACATCATGGCGAGCGTGAACACTTCATTCAGACTTTGACTCCAGGCTGGTGTTGGAATAAGTCAAGTGTCAACTGGATCTGATGACAACGGGACGATGGTTGAATAGAAAAGTTGAGGGAACATGGATTCGAAACGGTTGATTGCAAAAGTTGATAAACTGAATCCACTGCTGGTGACGAGAAGTTGAGGACAAAGTGGAAGGAGCCGGCTAGGCAGGTGCAACGGTTCTACCTAACAACTGCACCTTCCCTCATTCATCGCAATTGGCAATCAGCGCGCCCACGAATACAGCCGACTATTTATTTTGGATTCAAGTACCAACACACAAAACTTGGCCATCCCAAGATTGATCTGGGACTCGGAAAAGGCTTCAGTCCTCCTTCGTGTGGCATATCCATATGGTCTCGCTAGCTATCGGTCCTCTCGGCGGTCTTTCTGACTTGCAGGCTCATTACAGACTGTCTCATCTCCCGTCAAGCAGGTTGATACAATATGGCGGGAGGTTTTTCTACGAGGGCCTATCCCATGGGCGACTATCCTGCAGGAGGCTGTCCAGGAGGTTGTCCTGATGGAGGAAGGGAACAACAGATGGGAATGGCGCCTCTGCGAAATCTGATTCCACCTGTGAGAACCTCCATTCTTGTAAGGAACATAAATTAGTTTCTCTACACTCAAGACTCTTCGGGTTTCAGCTTTACAGTACTCAGTCTATAGCGCAACTTGGATATACATTCGAATGGAGGGATACCGCAACACTGGATGCTAAGATTCGAGAGCAGTGACCGGTAAAAAAAAGAAAAACCAGCAGTATGGCATCGGAACGTCTCTAAATTTTCAGCAGCCAATATTCTGGTGTGGGTAGAATTCGTAATATAGAACTTGATGATTTTCTGATAGCAGCCTGAATTGCCTGTTACGAGAGTCCTTAAGTGAAGCACTTGTCTTCGATTTGCCCTCTCAGCTTCCTATTCCTAGGCAAACTCCTCAACGAAGAAAAAGGAAGAAACCGCCCCCCCCCCGTCCTCCTGAAGAAACGCCAGTGAGTCGTTCGATGGAATGGACAATCCGCAGCCCCGTTCAATAGATGAGTCTGCAAGGACTAAGAGCCAACTGCCATTCTTCTCAACTATGGATCTAGGTACCTAGGTAGTACACTCATTCCTCTGCATCATACACACGCACGCCTATCGCCAATTATCCCGATGAATTCTTCCGTAGCGTTCTCATTCGATCTCACCGTGTTGTACATCCGGGTTTGAGCAAATAGGCGGAGGTGTCTCTCAAGTTCGGTCCCAGCGCAAGACCTAGATAGAGTCCATGGTCTGCAGCATCGGTATCCGCGGCAAAGCCCAAGACGCCAGACGGTGCCTCTTACTGCTTCTCTCTTCGCACATCAATTGATACATACAAGCAACTCCTACAAAATTCACTGGGCAAAAGCTCTTCCTGATTGTGAGGTCCTCCTGCCCGGCACATGCTGAGCATTTGCCGACCCCGGTCCAATCGCAATACCCGCAGCCGTAGGGTGTCTCGAAGCAGCAGTTGTTGCAGATGTCGACGGTCGCGTTCTTTTTGTATGGTCTGCTGCAGCTGTAGCATATCTCGCTCTTTCGGTTCCTGTTGCGAGGCTCGCGTGCTGGTCTGGGAGGTCTTTCAACAGCAGGCGAGCTGTTCCAAGAGTCTTCGGAAGAAGAAGAGCACAGAGACTGAGAACTTTTTGAGCAAGAGCGTTCGAGTGTGAATATTTCTGAAGAGTATTTTCTCCAAGCAGAGCCTCCGAAGAAAGAGCCCTTGGAAAAGAGCGACATGATGTCTGTGTGGTCTAGCCCGCGTTACAAATCTGCGGCGAGGTCCGTGAAGTTTTCTGAGAATTTTCAGACACCTCTTACGATCTTTAAAGTAGATTTGCGGCTTCAAAGACAGATATTTTTGTCGGTGCTCTTGTTCAATAGAAGTTGGGTGTATCCTGTTTGGCAAGAGGTATGAGAAAGGAGAGAGCAGCCACAACAACAATCCTACGTGCCGTATATTCCTTCCAAACACCGTGAATTATTAGATTTGACTTTATTAGAGCCGAGAGACGATCACTTAGGAGCCTCTTCGTCAACTGATGACAAGGCCGCACCAGAGGCCGAGTGAGTGAAGTCACTCTCGACGGAGAGCCAGGACTGTTGTCATGCTCGCGGGCAATGATGAGCGTTGCAACCGCTTTATTTTGTCACCATTTTTTGGGGGGCTTGAATGACTGGCGAAAGTCAGATACTTGTGGCTCTATTTTAAAATTACTAGCATTCCTGGCTGTCTGGGTGAGATGATGTGTGTGGAAGTTGTATCTGCCGAGTCTGCGGTGGTGAGAGCGCCGATCAATTTTCCGAATTTACTTAATCGGATTCCGAATATTGCGACATGTGGCCTTTTACTTTCAGAAGACCACATATCCCACTCTCTCGCCGCTCAAATCCCCACTGATCAATTTTGAGATACTTATTGGTTCTGAGGTTGCTTTACGTGTTAGTCTTCTTCCGCCCTTCGCCAATCTGCAACGTCGATTCTACCTTGGGCGTCGTGGGCTGTAATTATGAAGTTCTACTACTAGAACTTTAATGATATGGTTTGTAGATATTCAAGGTCGTCTTGGGCATCTACGGCCAGCTCGATGTTCTTTTCTATTGTCCTGAAGAGGGGTGGGGGCCAGAGCGAGATATGTCGAAGAGCCCACCTGCGCAATGGTCGTCTCGCAGGCGGCGGGGTCCATGTTCCCAGTCAGTTCCTCGTCTGCCAGACTCGAATTATATAGTACAATGGGCTGATTCTTCGATAAAGTTGCTTGCGGACACTAATGGTGAGCGAAGTCTCGTGAACAGCCAGAAAAGTAGTAGAAACTAAGAAATACGTTGAAATGATGTGAAGTGAAGGGTTGAAGTCGCCAAGATGTCAGGGGCTGAGCTGTTGCAAGGGTCCGCCAGGAGCAAGTGCGTCAGATCCATGCCTGCCACTTTTTGCGCACGTAACAACACTTCCTCCTTCGTCCTGAGACTCTGCATAGGAAAGTCGTCTACGCACTCCGATTCCACCGCAGCCAAAAGCCACCCGCGACCTCTCCGTCAAACGACCAACGTCTCTGCTGTCCACGACCAATCTACCACCGTCAACATGGACCCCACAGATAGCTTGTTAGTCCGATCCCACAGGAGCTCAGCAGGAGCTCTGCCAAGCTGAAGTTCGAGCTGCCAGCTCTTAACTTGCTGCGCCGGACTTATTCCTTTCTATTGACTTCAGCTAACGTGTCGCCTCCTGTCGCAGTCGCATCGTCAACCTGGTGGTTGCGGTGATCATGGTCCTGGGCGGTATCTCTCAGTTCTTCCCCATTAGCTTGTACGTCTCTCCCCGGGCTGGCGTGTGGCGAGGCGGCCTCGGTCCACGCGGCTCTACAAACATTGCGCGATCCTGGTCCTGACAATTCTAAACAGCCAATCTATCATCATTGGAGTCTACGTGATCCTCTTCGGTCTCGGTAAGTCCACGCCCTCAGCACGACCGCACCGTCCCCATCGCACTTGTGCTGACGACGCGCCTATTTATAGCCACCGGCCTCCTCGAATTCCAGATCCCACCCCAAGTCTCGCGCTATGCCTCCTTCCTCTTCTCCTTCATCGGCCGCGGCGCCTTCTACATCTTCGTGGGCTCGATCCTGCTGCACGACGGCGTGCTGCGCATCATCGCGGGCTCCATCATTGGTCTCATTGGCGTCTGCTACGTCGTCCTCGAGTTCATCCCGTCCATCGAGCCGCCCGCCAATATGAGGGAGGCTGACGCCGGCTGGGGCGCGGAGCAAGTGTAGAACCCTACGCACAGGCTTCGTCTGGACCTTAGGCACGATTTGAAGTCCACGGGGGTTCTGATGTTGCTGAGGTGCGCGGAGGGAGTTGGGGATGAGTCACTTGAGTAGATCGGCGGGGCGTCTTCAGGGAGTCTGTTGGACGAACCTTGTCTCGCGGCTCGCAGGAGGGGAGGCGTTTCCGGCTTGGAGGGTGTTAACGTGAGCATAGGGGACTTTGGAGCAAGGGCAGTGTCACGATACGGCAAGTTTGTATGATGTCGGGCTGCGACGGTATTTGTTTTCGGGAAGTTGGGCGACACGAGTACTTGAACATGACCGGGTACTTTCCGCTGCGGATTGGCATTGCTTACTTTTGTGCATCGTCCGGGCCGGGCCGGTATGGGAAGATTGGGAGACAGCGACGTTGAGCTGGCAGGTTCATCTATACAGTGTGTTGATTAATAGACCACGGAATACATATGCGTCAGAAATATAACCAAGTGGATCTAGTTATCCGATGTCCCATTATTATATGTTCTTCGTAAGCTCATTGACCCCGAGGTCTTGCTGTTTAGGTCTACAGTAGTAGTAATATACCAACCTGAACTCAAGACTCGTCAACCTTTCTCTTACCCAAGAGTCGCTGGCCCTGTGGAAACACTGCAAGAAGGAGCAGAACGCCGCCAATTCCCCCTTTTCCATGTCCCTCCGGATTCACCATTTCCGCCCAAAGCCTTGAAAGACGTCGGGTGGAAGCCCAAACAATCACAAAAAGCCCCCCCCCCCGGACCCCAATAATGCTCTTTATTGCCCAGTCATCCCACACTCCCACGTGATAGCGCCGTATGCTCGCCCTATCAAGAACGCTAGCCGTGACATCCGCAAGGGCACACTGCTCCCAATCCGGCAATACATTGATTTTTTTCCCCTTGCGCCATTTTCGGTCTTGGGTTCCCTTTTCTGTGTTGCCTTTTCAACTCCAAAGCTCTTTTGAGAACAAACCACTGGACCCAACTTCATTCATTCCCCAACTCCGCAAGCTCTCGCTCTTTCGCAGCCAGCATCTCTCTCATCCGATCCGCCTCCCGTTGCAGCGCTGCCCGCCGTTCGGCCTTGGATGCCTCACTGTCGTTGCTGAGTCTCCTTGATTCTGAATATCCATAGGCAGGACCAACACTGCTGGGCACCGGGCTGACATTGGAAAACGCGCTCGGGCTAGGTGCTGACGCCAACGTGCCCGCCGGCGAATCCGTGTAAGCGCGCTGATGCGCTAGCTCCTCGGCGCCCATCATACGCGGTGAGGTCTGACCGCCCGGCGACGGCGCCGATGCCATCGCGGGGTTCAGGATGGACTTGATCGACGACAATCGCTTGTTAGTATCGGGTTCGGACGAGCTCGCATGGTCGGTCTCGCCGAAGGATCGTTTCCGCGTCGGTGACAGGAAGGAGGCTGGTGACAGAGATGACTGCCGGCCCGATGTCCCTGCGAGAGAGGTGATGGGCGCCAGCCGGTTGTCGTCGGTCAGAGACTGAGGCGTCTCGCGATGATACCGGTTGTTGGACGAGTACTGGGTCAAATCCCCAGACGGCAATGGCGGCGAGGGCCGGTTCTGTCGAAGCACGCTCTCGGGCACGAGCTGAAGCGGCTGCTGCTCCTGTCGCTTTCGCGGCCCGAGGTTGACCGAGCCGTCGGGGTTCATAGAGCCACGCGCACCGGACATATCCCGTGGTGGCGAGTTCGATTCGATCGATTCGGCAGGTCCGCTCCCTTCCGCAGCCACCTCATGCGAGGCCGGGATGACTCGTTTCCTCCGCTTGATGACCGATTTCTTCATCGTCGACGGTCGGTGAACGCCGTGGAGTTTGTGGTAGAGACCTAAGTTCGTCAGCCTCTTGTACATCCTGGTTTCCTCATCCTACATTTGACTTACCACATGCGTTGCAAATGTTGTGGCCATGCTCGTCCCGTCTCCACAGGGGCGTGATCGTCGTCCCGCAGTTGTGGCAAGCAATCACCACTGTCGTGTTCGATCCCTGGCTCTGCGAGGCTGCCACATCAGTCGCGTTGGGGTCTTCGACGGCCTCGCCCTCCGGCCTGCTCGCCGCCGCCTGTTGGTTCTGAAGAACACCCAGGCTAGCACTCTTGGAAATCCGGTTGTTGTACGCCGGACAACCGCTGCACCCCTCCGCACCACCTGTGCCATTGCAGCGGCCACCACCTGGACATGTTCCGTTCGGCATGTGGTCAGCAGCCACGTACTTCGCACCGGGCGTACTTGGGGCGACCTGAGAGCTGCTTGCCACCGGCGAGGTCCTCTCGGGGTTTGGCAGCGGCACACTCGGCACAGTCGTCGGCGGTCGCTTCAAGTTCGTTGGTCGGGCAGCATTCCTGGCTTTCAGATAGAGGCCACAGGCGTTGCAGATAGTCGCGCCTTGTGGTGATCTCCGCCAGAGAGGAGTTCGACTCGTTCCGCAGTTGCTATGACGAATATTAGCACACAATGACAGCAACCGAAAGAAAACCTCTTACCTGCAGACTTGGCCGCTTTGGGTCTGGACGGATATGGGCAATGGCGGCGCATCTGTCATCCCGTCTGACAGCGTAGGCTCGTTGGTGGTAGAGGGTGCAGGGCTGATGGGATGGGACGCCTGGCCCTCAGTCACAGATGGACTTTCTTCGTGCCGCTTGGGCCTCAGAGGGCTCGGAGACCTGCCATGCTGGCTGCCGTCTTCCGGCGGGGGCGAGCGAGCCATGAGGCTGGGGTGGTCGGCCTTGGAAGGTTCCGGTCTGGACGGCAAAGCGGTGCGCAGAGGACTTGATGATTCCTCGCCTTGGATATGCATAGCGGAAGCGCCTGTCCGTTCACTCGAGGCCATCCTGACCGCCCTCTCTCCTTTTCCCCCAGAAACTCCAGCGGTAATGACGGTGGGTGGTCAGCTTATGTCTGAGAGGGGCTGTGTTGCGCGTTGCGGTTGCGGGTTTCCCGAGGTCTGGTGACAATCTGATCCTCTCCGGGGTCGCACAGAGACTCGTCCTGTCAGCTACGCGAGGGGATCATCTGCTCGATCGATGCGTCGTCTTTGGGTGAATCAGGGACTGATGTGCGGCGCCAGCTCTGTCGGGCCTGGCTCGAAACCTGGAAAGTTGATGGTCGAGATTCTCCACCTGGGTTTGGTCGTTCCGTATATGGACACTGCGTAACTGACCAGACCTGCGAGTCTGATGTCCGCGGGATCGGCTGAACGTGGCAACAAGATCACGAGACGAGGTCGGGGTACTGTACGTGTTGAACCTTAAATCAAGTATTTGGGAAAAGAACCGCTGAACGATGACTCGTGTGGACTTGTTGAAAACCGAAAGAGTCTCCTGTGGGATAGCCTCCGGTAGGACCGTGAGCCGTCCTACCAAACACGTGGGACTCCGTAAAGGGGGCCGAATTAGGCTCTGATAGACTACGTCGCCTATGCAGGTCGAGGAGATCGGTGAAGCCTATCGCAGACTGTGTTGGTAATGAGGGATGGTGGAGTTACTCGAGCCCGAGCACAGCTTGACAGGACGTGGGAGGAGGGCCTGGATTGCTCCCGGATGTTCGTTTCGGTGAGTGATAGCCCCCTGCTTGAGGTGGGAAGATGTTTCGACAATATTGGATGATCTTGACGGAGGGCGAAACGCATAGACCACGAAGGAGTACAATACACAAATCCACAATGAGGAGACCCACTGGTGATGGACGTATTGTACTAGGTAGTGCTGGGGGGATGAATACTGTTGCAGTAGCCTGGTAGACCCTCAGCCCTCTGGAGGAGGTGTGTGTGGTACCAGGAGGATCTTAAGCGCAGATGCTCACGTCAGGATCGGTGGGTAAGTAGTGACAGCTTGCAGGATCTCATCTCTCCTTCTTCTTGGCTTCTGCTTGCTTGTGCCCCGGGTCCCTAGGCTAGTGTTAGTGTTCTTGTCCAAAAGCTCACAGTCACAGCACACTCGCACGGCACTCAGACCCATGGCCAGACCTACGCCAGCACAAGGCCGAAGCCGGGCATGGGCAAGCCTGGCCAGCTGACCAATGGTATGATGGGTATTTGTGATCGATGCGAAAGTCTAGCAATTTAAAATTAGCCTAGTCTATGGACTGCAACCCCTGATCCATGCAATGGAAAAAGGTGAACTTTTGCTCACCGCCCGGCACCCTATCGCCTCCCGGTACGTGCATTCCCATTTCCACAATCTGGAAGCATATCATATCATATCATATCAGATTCTGTGAGATTATCAGATCTCCTTTTCAAAGGATGCTAGTAGGTACTTTGCGCATGGTACACTAGTGAAGCTGCTCCGCGACAAACTTTGCTTCCTGTTTTATTGTTTTGCCTTTTTGGCACGGTAGCATCAACCGCAAGGGTGACCGTTCGGTTCATTTCCAATTGGTCAATGCCGAAGTGATGTAAATTCCTCCCCCATCCTCTCCAGCGACTCGCGCGCACAGCTATTTGCCGCGCAAATAACTGCCTATCTGTGGACTAAGTCCGATGACATGAACTGGTCGCCGCCGTAGTGCTACGCTATCTCAATATGTGATAGCCTACATGGCACATAAATTCCTATCTTGCAACATGGCAAGGCTCCGAACACTACCCCTCGATGACAGCAGTGACCATCCTCGGAAGGCCGCGCTTACCACCCAGCCATATTCCCCGAGATATGCAACTAAAGAGTCATGGCCTCGGATGACTTCGGCCGACAGCGTCTGTTCATGCAAGCGTCGCCTCCGGAACGATCTCCGGGGTACCCGAGATGTGGGCCCCAGGGTGCGCCAAGCTTTTTTATCTCTGGCTGATGGAAATGATAATCGAAGCACGGTGGAGTATCAGCCGAGAATCAGGTGTGCTAATATGGACTCCGGTCAAAACATGCCCATCGCGCGGCTTCGGGTCCGGCGTCGCTTGTATTGCAGTACACCACACGCCATATCAGCCCCTTTACCAACTCCACTACATCCGTTCTTCTGAGAAGCCGATAGGTCTGGAAGGATAGGTCTGGAAGGATTCCGAAGTTGGACGAAGTTCTATATACAAACGCTTGATAAGGAGTTCCCCGGCCACAGTGGGTTGCAAAGCAACGCCCCGTATCTGGCCTTTTCACCTCTGCCTAGCCGTCGAATACGTCGGCGAAATTTCAACGAACCCTACATGTCGAATCAGCCTCCAGATGGAATCACTCGGGGAACGCTGCAATCGCACATCTCCGAGTCAGTTTCTATGCCGAGACTTCGTCACTGATTCAACAGTATTTCCCCGGTTGATCTACGGAATATCAAGTCCTCGACAGAAGATACACCTTTCTTTCAGACCGCCTCCCTCCTGGGCACTACCAATGAACACACATGTACGTAGAAACAATGGCTCCGTTTTACTTTTGTGAAGACTCAGCAACTACAGCAGATGCCCTAGCATGGTGCGCAAGAGCAGGCAAGAAGACCAACCATGTGAGATCGTCCACTGGATATCCGCGTTGCGCACGACTTCCGACCACAAAAGGATTTCTCCTCTTTTTTCAACATCCAGTACCATCTCTTGAGGCCTCGTCAAATGATTCGTTGTGTTCGTCATGAGTGACTGGAGAGCATTGCGTTGTTTTCAAAGATCAGGGTCATCGTCCACCACCTCAATTTCGGGAAAAGCCCAGCGGTGAGCGAGAAGGGACTCCCTGGCCAACATCACAGGAATGGCAATGCCAAGCGAGTAGTCGAGCCAGTGACTCCTCTCAGACAAGTCGAGCTCAGCCAGGGGGTATGGCTCCTCCTCGTCTGGGTGCTCGGTGTCGGCAAGCATCACAAGGACAATATGCTGGACAACGACGAAAACGTAGATGCAGCGCGGATAGTCCTCGATGCCTCGAGCAGCATATTTGGACCGGTACTTTTCCACCACCGCCTGACATCTCTCCACGATGGGTCGGCCGGTGCCTGCCGCCTGAGCATCCTTGTACGTGATGACAAAGACTGGGCTGACATAGTCGTGTTTCTTTACGAGGTTGCCATCCTTTTCTGCCCAGAGGACGTATTGCTTGATCTCCTTTTCGATGAGAGTTGCTATTTCACCATGGCCGCCACATTGGCGGTAGCTGCTGACACGAATGTAGAGGTCGAAGAGTCTCCGGAGTGCCTTCGAAGCTGTTGAAAATTAGCAAATGGCCAAAGGAATCTCTGAGTTATACATACCATGATACTCGCTCTTGTTGACTTTGAGGAAGGCCTTGTCACCGCCGTCTATTGGGGTGAAGAGCTCGCCAGGCATTGGGTGATCGAGGAAATCCCAGGTCCATTGGCTAGCGAACATCGGGTACAGGCCTCGCAGGAAGAGCAGCTTGTAAAGTCTGCAGGCCTCACTGGGCCACCTCTCAATGCCTGGGGTGGAGCGTTTGTGGTGGAGCCAATATCGCAAATCGTTGTTGTCGATGAGGAGATTCTCTTCGATTTCTCCTCTTAACTCTTCTTCGAAGTTCTCGTCCTCGTACTCGATCTCAAAACTGCCGTCGCCCACGCCATCTCCTAGCTCGGTTCCAGGGGCACGACCAGGTCTGCGTTGTCTTCCGTGGAGGTAAGGTGAGGTTTTCTCGCGAGGTGGACACTGCTCCTCTTCATCCATGTCGTCGTCATCTTCCTCGATGCTGGGGATGGGCTCGTCGCTGCCCAAGGAGTTTGGGGACGTTGCGTTCAGCTCTTCTTCAGCAGCATCCTCGTCCAATTTTTCCTCGCTGGCGCCTTTCTCGCCTGAGCCTCCTCCTTCATCTGACTCGTCCTTGAAAGAGGCGCCTCGGTATGCATATTCGTTCAATTCATCGCCAGTATTCACTTCTTCGTCCGCGTCGTTGGTTTGGCCATCTTTTGCGCTGAGGCAGGGTTCGTCGTCATTAGCAGGAGCCATTCCGAAAGAACCGTCTTCCTCATCCTCTTGCTTGATGCGTATCTTGGGGATGGCGGCAGAACCACTCTGATAGGACTGGCCGAGTCGTGATGATTGAAATCTAGCGAGGCGAGGAGCGGTAGCACCTGAGCCAGCGCGGGAATTTGGACTTCGCATTCGACGAGACTGAGTCGGCGACCGAGAGGAGACCTTGGATGTGTTGCCTTCATGTTGATCGATCACAGCTGGACGCGGCTTAGCTACTCGTCCGTAGAAGACTCGGTGTAAAATGTTCATCGTGACGAGGGTGATCAGGTAGTGAGCAGCTTATCAACGGTAAGGTTAGAGCGTGTAAGTCATCCTGGCTCGAAGCTTTCAGCCTGGAAACGAAGATATGAAGAAATGAAAGATGCTGTCGAAACTTTCAGCAAGTTTGAAAGTTGGTTTCGGAGCTCCCAATTAAATCTTCATCAGGTAGAAAACAATGGCGAGAGACTTTTGAAATCCCGCCTCAAACGAGCACCATCTCCAAGGTTACGATCAGCCCCGCTCCAGTACGATAAGGAGGGCTCGAAAGAGTCAGAGGCGCAAAGTAAGAAGAAAGAAAAGAACCTCGAGGTACGAGGTGTGGCAGGCTCATCAATTACCTGCTTCCGCATTTGGTGAACTTGATCGTGTAAGTGAGGTACTTAGGTACAAGCAGGGGTCAGCCGTTGAGCAGATGTGGCTCGTGCACCGAACTCCTGCAGCCTCTTTCTCCGGACGAAATTTGGCGTCGCGACCTCCGACTGACGCGCCAGTTCAGACACCAAACCATAGCCACACTTCCTTCCTATTGCGACCCACGGCCAAAACACCGTCGCATCTATTCTCTGACTGGAATCGCACTTTCTTCCACCCTCTTGCACACGCTTTCACCGGGCATCGTTCAACGAGGATTCTACGCATCGCGCAATTCAAACCACTCCCGCCGGTCAGGACGATGCTCCTGTTTGTGTCAATTGCCCACCAAACTTAGCCATGACTGACTGGAATAGCCTAAGGGTTGTCGACCTGAGGGCAGAGTTGTTGAACCGAGGTTTGCCTACCAAGGGAGTCAAGGCAGATCTCGTGCAGCGTCTGGCCGAGAATGATGGCGTTGCGGCCCAAGCAGAGAAGGAGCCTGTGATGGAGGACAATACTGCAGTGCATGAGGCTGTCGCTGCTGCCGATGACGCCCCCGAAGACGAAAATCCCGAGCCACTGTCAATCGCGAAGGAAGCCACCTCCACCGATGCGACTGCGAACGAGGACGTGGCGACACGACCAGAGGCTGCTCCCGAAATCGAAGCCAAGCCAGTTACGTCACAAGAACCCGCGCCCAACGAGACCAACACTGCTCAGCCTAAGCACAGCGACCAGCCTGGCCTACCCGCACTGCTGCCGTTGACCGAAGCAGTAGTTGACCTACAGAAGCGGAAACGACGAAGCAGCACACCACCACCGAGCGCGAAGCGGGCTCGTCAGGAGGGTGAGCGTCTGGCCGAGGATCGCGAAGATGTCGTCGATTTCGACAATGGCGACATCTCTGTTAGTCCCAACAATTCTCAGAACGGTCTGGGAAAGAAGGACGCGTCGCCGGAGCATGTAAAGAGCATGGACGAGGACCAGCGCATGGAGGTTCCCGCAGCCGACAAGACTGCTATTGCCGCCGATGCTGATCTGGACTTGCTTGAGTTTAGTGGAGAGGATGCATACGCAAAGCGAGTGGCTATAGCAGAGTCCTCCAAAGCGCTTCCATCCCACTTAAAAGGTGAACCTCTCGACGCCAGGGGCGAATATGCTTTCGCGGAGAGTGTGGCCGTGGGAAGACCCTCGGACGCACCTCCACACTTGTCGCAGCCAAAGCAGGACCCCAACGATGTTCCGCAACAGTCGCAGGGGGTCGCCAAGTCCGAGGAAGATAGTTCATCTCTTCCTTCGACACACCCGCCTACCTCAGCGCTGTACATCCGAGAACTCATGCGACCGTTGAAGTCTGAGGTGATGGAACAATACATTGTCGACCTGATAACACCATCAGGTAATGAATCTGATCTCGACCTCATCCAAGGCTTCTACCTCGACCAAATCCGCACTCATGCCTTTGTGCAACTTCCCTCGGTCCCTGCTGCTCAGCGCGTCCGTGCTGCCCTCCACAACCAGGTTTGGCCTAATGAACGAAATAGGAAAGCCCTCTGGGTCGATTTTATACCGACTGGGTCGGTGAAGGACTGGATCGAACGAGAAGAGTCTGCACCCAGAGGCGCCCAGCGTTGGGAAGTCGTGTACGAGCAGGATGGTGGCAGCGTGGTGGCGGTTCACAGAGAAGTCGGCTCGGATAGCAAGCCATTCTCCAGGCCACCGCCCACCGGCCCAGCAGCAACAGCGGGTCCCATCTATCCTGGAATCGAAGCTGCGCCACGTGGTCCTCGAGGAAGTGGTGGTCGGCCGCCTTTCCAGACGCCAAACATCCGTCAGACCCGGACCTACCCTCAACTGACCTACACCCCTAAGGACGATGATGTGGCTCGGCGTCGTATTGGCAACATGCGCTCGTTCTACTCGCGAGACCCTCCACCTGATCTCGGCAAAGATTACCACCGGTATACATTCGAGAGTGCCGATGCCTTCGTTGACAGAGGTCGTGAGGTCTTCATTGGCATCAGGCCCCCCCACCGCCAGAAGGAGCACGAAGAGCGTCTTCGACGCGAGCGACTGGGCACCGCTGGAGCCAGCAGTGTGGCCGAGTCTCGCAGGGACGACTACAGACCAGCACCTCGCCCGAGTGTTACTGATGAGGATCGTTTCTCTCGGTACGGTGATGGCCGTCGTTCGGATCGGCCTTCGAGAAATCGCGGGTTTCGAAGAGATCGAGGAGCAGGACGTTTTCATGGAGAGGATTCTTACCGACCTGGTTACTAGGACAACTCTATGTTGGGTGATGAATCGAGTGTGAATCAGGCCAGCAATTCCGAGTCCTCAACTGGGTCTAGGTGATATCTCGCCATCTCTTCACACGCAAGGAATGTCAACGAGGACCAGCTCCATCTCACGAGTGGATATGTTCTCTCTGCAACTCCCTGGACGTCCCATACAGTTCAGCATGCTTCTGGTGCGCATACCAAGTCGTCAGCAATGGCCAAACAGACCTGGATCACGGTGATTGAGTGGCTCATGGGGCAGGGCATTTGGATTATGCTTCTACATACGGGCGGTCGAATTTCTCGAGGGATTCAATAAATTGGTGGCCGACCAAGGACCCCCAGTACCTAGAAAACCAGCCTGTTGTTACGGCCGATGACTTGGTATTGTGGCCACGAGTGTGAAACACATTGTACATAACTTGAGGCTAGGAGTTTTGCTTCAACAGCTACTGGTCAGCCTCGGTGGTTGATGGTGGTGCAATAACGAGGATCGAAATGCTGTGAAGGTAGCAAAGGTAGATAATGACGAGAACAGATACCCTGAAGTTCAATGATAGCATGTGTTGAAGCTTGGACTCTCGCCGGCAACCCAGACTGTCTTTTAGCAGCAGTCGCGGGTACCAGTCCGTCCACCATGAAACCTTAGAGCCTTTCCATTCGTCCTCGGTCTATTCTTTCGCAGGTACGACCTTGTAGACATAGCGTCTATTTCTTTCCGGTTTGGACAATATTTCCACAGCCCCAAAATTCTTATCAGCTTATCGCTACTGCTCAAAGCGGTTTAGCGAGGGGCGTCTCAAAAAGTTGGAAATTCATCTTACTGGAATCGCGCTCTCACTAACACCGACTGTCAAGAGCACAAACAACCACTTCCTGTCTCCAAACCACACATCATAATGGGCAAAAAGCGCGCAAGAGAATTCGATGGCCAGAACGAGCCAGCGGAGGCCTCTGTGGACGGAATGGACGAGGACGGCAGCTCAGACGACGAGGTAAATGTCATAGCTAGCCCCACCTGCCCGTTCTCACTAACACGCCCGCCCAGGACTTCGACATGGTCAACGTCGACTTTGAGTGGTTCAACTTCGACACGGAGATCGACTTCCACGGCGTCAAGGGCCTGCTGCGACAACTCTTCGACGTCGACTCCCAGCTGCTCGAACTGTCTGCGCTCACGGACATAATCCTGCAGCAAAACACCATCGGCTCGACCGTCAAGGTCGACTCCAAGGCCAACGACGCGTATGCTTTCCTGACAGCGCTGAATCTGCGCGAGCACAAGGACAAGAAGCCCGTCGCCGACCTGGTCGAGTACCTGTCCACCAAAGCCTCGCAGTCCGCCAACGAGAAGCTGGCCGCGGAGGTCCCGAGGGCACTGAAGGAGAACCACGTCGGCCTGGTGCTGGGCGAGCGGCTCATCAACATGCCACCCGAAATCTCGCCGCCAATGTACAGCATGCTCGTGGATGAGATCGAAGCTGCTGTGGAGGACGAGGAGCCATACAACTTCACGCATTACCTACTCGTGTCGAAGTCCTACAACGAGGTGCAGTCTATCCTGGACGAGGGCGCGCGCAAGAGCAAGAAGGCCAAGGAGGAGGCGCCGATGTTCTACTTCCATCCGGAGGACGAGGTGTTTCAGAAGCATGCGATCGCAGTTGGCAGTTATCCGTTCACCAAGGACGATGAAAGCGTGGCGGATAGCAAGAGGGCGTTCCAGGAGATGGGGGTCAGGAGTATGGGCTATATGTTGCTGATTGAGGCGGCGAAGTGGCCGGCTGCCGTGAAGGCGGTCGTGGAGTACATGAGCCCTCAATGAATAACAAACCCCTTTGCGAGTCTATAAAAATTGCATCCTGCCTATTTTTGACATACGAAAACCGTCGCTGTCCGGAGCTTTCCTCATGCCTTCTCTTTGGGTATCTCTTCCCAGTGCCACAGGGCATCGCCCTTCTGAGGTCGACGCCAAAACCGAACGAGCGCTGTCTATGTCCTGACATCCTGCCCTAAACACCGAGCCTTTGCAGCAGAGGCAGACCATTTCCCAGGATCATAGTCTCTGCATCAAATACTCGACCTCCACCTCCTTCGTCAGGGGTATCACGAAGTCCTTGTACATGGCCACCACCGCTTCCACGTTGATCTTGCTCTGATCCGCGCCGGTCGCATCCTTGACAGAGGGGTCAGTCCCGTACGTCTGCGCCTTGAGTTTCAGCCTCTCCAGGACCTGTTTCTCGACCGCCTTGTTCTCGATCGCATTGCCAATGCCCTCCGTATCGCCCGCCTTGATCAAGGCCGTGTACTTCTCCGTCTCGCTCTGGAACTTGCTCTCGGCGACGAACTTGCCAAAGTGAATCCGCCTGCTCAGCGCCTGCAGCACCGCGATGTCGCACGTCGCGCTGCTGCCGTAGTTCTCCTGCGACACGCCCCTGTCCGTCCGCCCGAAGGTCGGACACACCCGCGGCAGGAAGGTCTCGATGTAGAATTTCTTGATCTTGTCGTTGACGTTGACATTGTTGGGATGCAGGATGTGCGGGTAGGCGATGGGCGGCAGGATGGACTTGTTGAGCTGTTCGCGCGGGAAGAAGGGGTACTCGTCGGGACTCTCGAAGCGGCGGATGAGCGACTGTAGCTTCTCCTGCTCGAGCAGGTACCAGTCCATCAGCGAAAGATCGGACCCGGGCAGGGGAACGGCGCCCGGCAGGTAGATGTTGCTGTTGAGGGGAAACTGCACGCGCTCGATCAGGTGAAAAGTGATGGTGTCCTCGAGGCGGATCAACTGGAAGCGAATGCGCGAGAGGTCGAGCGCTTTGGACGCGTCGGAGAGGTCGATGAGGGAGTCCATCTCGGGATTTTAATGTGGTGTATGAGACGTTCGTGAATGGAGCTCGGTTGGTTTCGCGAAAATGCTCCCCAAGAAGAGCTTTCAAGAGACTTGCTGGTTAAGGCCGGACAATTACACAAGAAGAGCGAGCGGGTGTTGATGTGAGGCTGAGAGAGGAGAGGTGCGATGGGCAAAACACTCCGTTATACTCTCGGTTGGACCTCTTGCTTCCGTCTTCCGTCAGCGGGGCTGTTCAGCTCCGGGGTACTGTACCTATGTAGCAGTGCCGGCGGGCAGTGCGTGTGACGCAATCATCGTGCAGTTGTGTGGTCGCGCGGTCGCGCGGTCGCGCAGTCGCGCAGTCGCGCAGTCAAACTCTAGCTTACATGACAGGAAAGCTTTCCCTTCTCCTTCCATCGTAGTATAAAAAAGCAACCAAAAAACCCATGGGATCATATGCATGCTGTGGGATGATCTGTTGTGTGACAAGGTTCCTGTGAGACAGTCTGCCGTGAAGAATCAGTCGCATGTGGGGGAGAAATGTTGGGGGAGTGATATCTGGCGGAAGGACAGGGAAGGCAGGCGGTGTGGACCCCTGGCTTCCTTGCAGACTTCTGGAACCCTTGCTCCTGCTTGTCCACCCATCCATCAGCTCTGCCCTGTCTGTCGCGTGCAGCGAAGGCTTGCTATTTTCCCTACTTGCACCCTCGCCGTCGACACGATAGAGAACATATCGAGTCAGCCCATACACCTGCATCGCATCCTTAAGCTGTCCAGCACATCCAATTCATTGCTGCTGTGTCTACAACTCGACTCGACACACATCTCAGTGCTTCTCATAGACAGGGTAGCCAGCTCCGCGACAAGACAAGACAAGACGAAAGTTCCGAGCCAGCTCCATCGAGTACCCACTTGTGCTCCAGTGTTTAACGCATGGCCAGCTCCGACGACCATAATGCTTTTCACGATGACCACAACGATTCGTCCATCATATCGGTACGCATCTACACCGTTGTCCCAGAGCCCTGTCTTTAAGAGCTTTTTGCTCTGTCCAGTCGTCCTCCTCCTCCTCCTCTCCTTGACTTGGTCTGTTCACCATGTCCAAAGATGGGACTGTGTCACTGACTCTAGACTCGCTATCCATGCAGACTCGTGGTCTCGAGGCGTTCGGGCGGAAAGTAACCACCACGGCCAGCCACCTCATAGGCCCCTTGGACCCGACGACAAGCACCCACTACCAGTCGGCCATGGGCGAGGTCTCCAAACAGCTCCGGCGGCCCACGCTGCAGCGGAGCATGTTTTCAATGGCCAAGACAACGCCTACAGACATGGTGCGGTCGAGGTTGTCCACAAACGAGATACAACACCGCGCCCTGTCCTACATACCAGACGCGCTACTGAAGGACATACCGGAAGACGAGAACACCTACTCGTTGTTCAAAGGCTTCCAGGCCAGTTTTCCAGATTTCACATATGAGGGCAAGAAGCACAGGAGGCGGGTTTCAAGAGGGAGGAAATTGATCGAGGAGGGGCATGTTGATCCCACCAGCCCTCATGCGGTGCAGAAGCTCCAGAAGGAGAAGGCAACCATGATGCATGAGTTCGAAATGTTGGCCGTACGGAAAAACATGGCTAGCAGCGAGATCCGGGAAATCGACAACAAAATAGCGAACCTGGCTGGCATGCGCAGAATCATCCTGGACCGATTAGCAGATCTGGAACAGGAAGAGTCGATATTAGAACACGACAGTAAGGCGGACGATGTCGCTTGTGAGGACTTTGAACTGCGCTAACATCGACCAGTTGTGGATGTGGAGAATCGTTTGGAGGAAGCCGAAGAACTGGTCCTTGAGGCTGAATCCGTGGCTGGAGTCCGTACGCCCACGCAGGGTAGTGAGGGTGGTGAAGACGACGCAAGCGGATTCATGTCTCAATCGATCTACGAGAAGCTGCCGTCTGCTAACAGCACGCCATCAAGACCGAAAAAACCAAGAAGCTTACGAAAGAAATCTATGCCGATACTGCACGAACATTATGCCCCCGGGACATCGATTCGCGAGATTCGCGCACACAAGGACTGTATCACTGCTATGGACTTTGACGCACCCTTTGGAACATTGGTTACGTCGGCTCTGGACGACACGGTACGGGTTTGGGACTTGAACGCTGGACGATGCATGGGCAACCTTGAGGGTCACACGGCCTCCGTGCGCACGCTGCAGGTCGAGGACAACATCTGTGCTACGGGATCAGTGGATGCTACGATTCGGCTATGGGACCTCAGCAGGGCTCGGTACGACCCCATTGGCGACCAGACGGACAAAGAAGAGGACGAGGCTGAGATGGCTTTTGCGAATGAGGACGATCAGCCTGTGGACCCGCCCGCCGGTAGCATGGACGACTGCCCCCTAACAACACTTCAATCTCACATGGCCGAAATCACCGCGCTTCACTTCCGGGGCGATGTTTTGGTATCTGGCTCAGCGGACAAGACAATTCGACAATGGGATCTGGAGAAGGGCCGTTGCGTCCAGACCCTGGACGTTATGTGGGCCGCCGCGCAGGCATCTGTCACCCTGGGAGAGGGCAAATGGAAGCAGACCAGCCGAGCTCCAGTTCAGGACGCCCCTTTCGTGGGAGCTCTGCAAGTTTTCGATGCTGCTCTTGCGTGTGGAACTGCGGATGGCCTGGTCCGGCTATGGGATCTGCGGAGTGGTCAAGTTCATCGCAGTCTGGTTGGCCACACTGGACCTGTAACGTGCCTTCAGTTCGACGATGTTCATCTTGTTACTGGCAGTCTGGACAGGAGTATCCGGGTAAGTCTCGCCATCTCACGCGCTCCTCCTCTGCTACCCTGATACTGATCTTGTCTCTCAGATATGGGATCTTCGGACTGGTTCGATCTACGACGCCTACGCCTACGACCACCCAGTCACGGACATGTCGTTCGACAGCCGCCGGATAGTCAGTGCCGCGGGCGAAGACGTTGTCAAGGTGTACGATAAGCTCGAGTCTCGTCAATGGGACTGTGGTGCCGGTCTGAACGCTGCCGAGGAGGGCAGGACGCCGGCTGTTGTGGAACATGTACGCATACGGGACGGATATATGGCGGAGGGGCGCCAGGACGGTATCGTTGGCGTCTGGTCGTGCTAAGATACAGGACAAAGAAAAACCAAAGACAGATATACAGATACATCTAACTGAGCACTACCTGTGTGTGATGTGATTGAAGAGTGAGTAGGGTAAATCTTGCTTAATCATCCACTCCATCCCTAACGACATCAACCAGACCAAGATTGATGAAAACAACTTGTCTCGACAGGGACTGAGGCACATAACACCTGGGATAAGCCCGGTATTTGCCCGCCTCGCGGCGGGCGATTCTCATAGGTACATTGTCTTATGTACGCTAGGCTCGAATTTGTAAATTTATAACACGCCTAGATGAGGCACGCCTGGTTCCCGAAAGCTCTACGTGGGCATGGTGTGCATTTCTGTCCGTTTTACAGTGGTCTCTGGTTTCATAATTCTATACTTTTATATTGACATGGAACAATCTGGGCGGAGGGGGGAAGTAGCTCTCAAATTCCTGGCCAGGCTCCTAGCCGCTGACAGACTCAGCAGTGGGGGGCTTTCGAAGGTGTTTTGGGAGAGGACATCCTTGGACAGTAAGTGAATTCCCCAATATCATTTTTCTATGGGCATCATGACTTGATCTCGTTGAACTCCATTGATAATGTAAATGAGAACCTTGGAAGGGTATCAGATTATTTGGAAAAGGGACGTACACTGATCACAGACAATTTCCCTCAGGCTGGATCTCTGACTACCTATACAAAAACATACTTCCTATGAAAGGAAATAGCCGGAGACAAAATCACAGTAGCATTGGCCACCTTTTACCCCTATGTGGTTCATGAGTTCTGAGTAGTGATGGACTCTGTAGCCTTTGGAATTAGGTGTAGTCCACTGACATCGTGCGTTTTCTGACTACCTACTAGGTGTCTAAAAACCACTTGTTCAGAAGCTCTTAAAGTCTGGTGACTTACTTCGTTGCATATTACTCACATGATTTTCAACTTCCGTTTATTACTTTTGGAACAATGACGTTAGGCATGCTTCTGCTTACTATGCCACCGTGACATGCATTCCAGTTCCTGCACATAGCTGGTGAATGACTTTTAATCTGTTCTCATAGTCACAAGGGTGCTTTGAGTAAAATGTATACCGGCATGGTCTTGAGGTCGGCCCCGCAAGTCCGTTAGATACTGTCTTTTCATCAGTATAGCCCCTGACTTGGAGGTTGCTCATATATACTACGATCACCAGGTAGACATCACAAGCATGATTCACAGAGAACCCCAGGAATCTAGTATATAATCTCTCAGATCAAGTAGAGCTCGTAATTGTGTTTCTTCAACTCTTGAAACAACATAAACACTCATCTACTTGCGGACAATCCAGCACAGCATCTATTCATACACGACTGACACACTTATCTACTTGCAACTCGCTCCGGACACCTTTGAAGCCCCCCCCCCCAGTCAAACACGAACCAAGACAAGCAATGTATGTAATATGTCTTACACATGCACAATATGGGGATTAGGAACATTGCTAATTTTCTGGGTGGGTGATTAAGATTGACAACCAGCAACATGCCTTCCTACTATCACTCTGGTGGATCTTCCTCCAAGAGGTCTTCTTCCCACCACTCCTCGTCTGGTAGAGACAAGCGTCGAAAGAGACCCAGCGGCGATGGCAACAGCGAAACTGACCCAGTCCAGCCTCCAGAAAAGGCTACTTGTGTAATCTGCTATGAGAAATTCGTAGATATGGGATATCAGCTTATGAGATTTGAAATATGCAGCGAATGCGACGGTAACAAGCTGGTGACTTGCCCCCAATGCGCTGGAAGTGCACGTATGTGGACCACAAAGGGCTTCAAGGATTGCGAAAAATGCAGCACGAGGGGGCAAATCCCATGTGATAAGTGCGTATGGAATAGCACGTCAACTGGCCAGGTAGCCATTTGGGATAATTGCCCAGGAGACTTCACAGATGTTATATGGAGAGGACATCCAAACAGCCCACGTCCACAGAATCTATATGGGTAGTCTGTAAAGGCACTTCAATACGGTGGAGAGAATGATAGATGCATTGGAGGGGGGTCCAATATAAGAAGAAAAGCGTAGCATTTAATACAAGATCACTTTTGGCGTGGTATCAAGATACATGTGACCTTTCTGACCATCACCGTGACCAATATATATATAAGAGGCCATATCTGCATCCCACAGCGAGCTCGATTTGATTCAATTCTTGCTCAAAATAGGCCTCTTCATATCATACATACTACGACATCAAGCCTTTTAAAGCTGTCCTGGAATCCTAAGGACGCACCTCACTCAGTGACTCTCTTGCTTCCTTGCTCGAACCTTAACTGACACCACTACCCACATGATACATTAGCCAGCGGACCATGACTTGGGTCTTACAAGACTCACCTCTCCGCAAGTAATAGGCTCATATTTGGCTGGATGACTCTTGCTGACACAGCTTGGGAGCACTCCACACCTCTCATTGAAGTTGAACCCAAAGAAAAATGGCATGGAATACCGATCGACCGGCGCATGGTTGAAAACCCGATGGACAGTCGACTTGAACCGATCGTTGGACAGTCTCATCAAGAAATCGCCAATGTTCACCACAAACGTGTCCATGACAGGTGGCACTTTCAACCACTGGCCCTCGTGGGTAAGAACTTGCAAGCCTCCGACTGAATCCTGCCACAAGAACGTAAACGACTGTAAATCGGTATGCGCTCCAAGACCCACGTCGATCGCAGCATCGGCCGGCGACTCGTTCGCAGGATAGAAGTTGAAGACCCCGTCGGCTCCAGGGAACGTCACGATCTCGTCGAAGTACGTCTCGGGGAGATCCAAAGCCAGTGCAAAGATCCGGATCATCCGCCGGGCAAGCTTAAGACACTCCTGCCAGTACACGAGCACCTCGTCCTTGAAGCCCGGCAGATGGCTCGTCCCTTCCCACACGAATTCCTCGCCTCTGATCCACGGCCTGATCTCATCCGGGACGTGGGCCTTCGGCTCCGGGTCATAGATGGGATCGTACCGCCACGAAAAGCCCTCACGGAGATCCCGGCTCTCCGTCGGCGAGATGTTGGAGCCATGGATCTCGGTCCAGCCGTTGAAGAACTTACTTTTTGACGTCGACACTTCGCGCTTCTTGTGTTCGGTCTGCGAGAAGAAGGCCTTGGCCTGGGATAGCGCCCCTTCGATAGAATCGCGGGGGATGCCGTGGTTCTTGATGTAGAAGAAGCCCGTGCTCTCGGCCGCGTCACGGATAGTGGTGGCGAGGGCCTTGCGGGCGTCTAGATCTCCGTATATATCGGACACGTCGATGATGGGAACTTCAGATGGATCGCAGTCTCGGGGGGGCGTCCTGAGGACGTCCCGGTACACTGGGCCGTAAGCGCTTCTGAGCTCCAGCTTGTATGTCCCCGCGGGATGGATCGTCTCTGCCATTGTCGCCATCTTGGTCGGTGAGGTGGTCGAGCTGAGACTGACTATGAGTCGTCAGGCTTCGAATGTCCCGTGGATCACCAAAAACATCAAGCGGCGCTGCCCAGAGTTATCATTAGGGTGGTGAGAATAACAAGAATTCTGGCCGTGGTTGTTGATCTCGTGTGGGTCATCCGTGAGCTCAAGTTGTCGACAAAGAGAGAGACTGCTAACCCGCAGCAGCTAAGCCACTAGGGAGGGGTACGCGGCTTCTATTATCACATCAGGAGCTGTTGTAGGCGGACTTACAGTAGGTCTACGGTGTCGGGGAGCCGATACATAGTAACACTTTTCTAATCGGGCCTACTTCTCAGAAAGTTTCAGCGAAATTTATACTACGTTCAAATATGATTTAAGTGCAAAACCTTGTAAGTATCCTACGAGACCCTAACCCTGGCCCCACCCTTCAACATCTGCATCTATTTTTCTTGATTACAAAGAGAAGAAAAAACCACCGTCTTTCGTTGCTTCACAATACTAACTCTAAGTTGCACTTGATATAATATTAATATTCTATACTTACAGGATATAAACATTGCTTCATCTCTGTAATAAAAGTTAACTTATTATATACTATGTATAAACTAAGAGTCGAGATATAATAACAGATGGTTTCCTGCCCAAGTTGGTCAGTGGCATCTTTGGCTTGAATCAAATCCTTTCGAACAGTGTTTATTCTTTCCTTTCTTAGTTTAGTTCTCGTACTTTACACTCACTTTATACGCATTTAGACTTAGCCTTCTCGGAACATCATATTTTCCGTTCCGCTCAACGTCATCTCTTGGCTGATCGAATAGTGGCATAGCAGGTATACCAAAACATGGAATCTTGAGCCTAAACAATGTTTTGTACGGAGGATTCTTGTACGAAATATGAATGGTGCACCTGGAACGAGGAGTAGAGAGGACCTCGACGCAGTGAATCAACACAGTAACCAGATTGGTACGGCAGGAGACACCAGCCTACTTAACGCAAAATGCCAGCAGCCTTCCAGGCGTCCACGTATTTCTTGACCAGCTCATATGACACTTACTGGCTGCACAGATGTCAGAGTTGGCAAGTACCCCAGAGCCTTCTCTATGGCCATAGTCACCGCAAGGCACGACATGTGCTCGAAGGCACAAATCGTGGCATCCCGGGCCAAGATGCTCTGATGTCCCGCACCGATCGCAGCGACAGATCTAGCAACCGTGAAACTCCGTGGGCCATTGACGCATGCACCCACCTTGACTGGCACTGAGCATTCTAGGAGGACTCGGTGGTCTGATCCCTTTCGAATATAATGTACCTACTTGTACAATCCACCTGCCTATCTTAAAGGAAAG
>MUZH01004203.1:0-57550 GCA_003012965.1 Juglanconis oblonga | reverse complement strand
ATAGTATACCGGGTTACCCTATTAGAGTTAGATATTTATACTCTTCGTAATATAAATACGGCGCTAAGTAAGCGCTATAAAGCAAAAAGGACTTAAGTCTAGGATAGAGGAGACCTTTCTATACTTAATATAAAGAAGCTTTTAGTCGAGAAGGGTATAGTTAGTAAGGAATTAGAGGAAAAGCGTGAAAATAGTAGTATATCTAAACGGAGGCGGATAGGTTTACGATTATATAGCATTTGCCGTAAGACTAGCTATAATATGCGAATATATCCAGAAGCTAGAGAAATAGATAGCGACGATTATTCCGAGTAGTTTGAATAAATTTCATATATTATTATAGAGTTCTAGTTAATTAAAGTAGTAGGTAGTGCGAAAAGTAACTGACTCGATGTCGTGACCGACTCGATATATAACCATGTTAGCTATAAAAGTTATAATAGTTTCCTTATATAATAGAGGAATTATAGTATTACCTAAGTAGAAAGATCCTATTATTATATATAGAAAAAGTATTAAGTTTACTTATTAAGGTAAAGCTAAGAAGATTAGATAAGAAACTTAGAAGTAGGAAAAATAGTATATCTAATATAAAAGAATAAAGCAAAGTAAATAATATAGCCGAAGTCTTATTAATATATATAAATTTATTAATAGCGGCGTTAATTATAGAAACTAACTATATACTTATATTATATAAGACTATTATATAAAAGAGCTCCTATTATATTTTCTTTCTTAAGTTTCTATTTAACGTTATACTTATTATTATATTTTAAGCATAATAGTACTTTATTAAGCCTCTTTATTAGAAACGATATATTAAATAAAAAGAATAGTAGTAACTATTAATTAAAGCTATTATAGCTAAATACGCTACTAAAGCTAAGTTATAATATCTATAATATACTGCTATATAACTTTAATATCTGCTAATATAAGTATTATAGGCAAAATCAGGTAAAGACGGAAGTACTACGAGATCTTAGCATTTCTCCAAGCGACTAATTCGTTACGAACCCTGTTATGCTAAATTATCGCCGATCTCGCGCCTAAAGGGATACGTCCCCACCTCCCTTGCTCCCGAGGCAATACCTCCCAAGGCAGATGTGCTCCGCACCTAGGGCCTTTTTTTAGTCTTCGTGATCTGCGGACAGGATGTCATTTGGATACTTTGTATATACTCCGTATTCGTGCTTGGCAGGCACACATTTCACGGAAAACAGTATCGTGAGTTATGAGACGAGCTCACCTGGGCCTTGGCCGCCATCTCCTCTGCAATGCCATACTACCGCCGTCTTTATCTTATGGCGAAGTAAGCGTCTTGTTTGGCTATGATTGAAGTTGTATAGGGACTCTGAATATCCATCAACAAAGTCAGGACCTGTAAGAAAAGAAGTCTTCGCTGAGTTTTCCGGTGGAGCTTCCCGGCAGCTTCCATCCGAGAGATCGACATCGTAGCCTCATATAGCCGAGTCTCGTATCTGCATGTGATTCGGTGATAGCCCAACGCGCTGCTGGGGTGAAAATGCAAGGCTGCTTAGCTATTAATACCGGGAAGCCGGGTGGTAGTATCGGCTTATGAGGCCAGTTTAGTCACGCGATGTACATAATATGCAGGTAATGGAGTTAAATCCGTAAAGTTCAATGCTTGCTACAAACCCCTCGTGTTGTACAGTACCTCTACATCAGCAGACTCATTCTGCATGTAGGTTCCAGTCGACCACAGGCAGTTGGAACGACCCCGAAGCCGATTCATATAGTGCCACAACATATATCTCACATTGGGATTTTGATAATGGAGTAATATACTAAACCTTTCTATATTACTTCGCATCTTGCGGCGAGACTAGGACGCAGGTAGCCGCTTTCACAGACTCACAGTGAAAGACTGCAAATCCTCTTCCCTACTCGAACTGCCAACCCAGAATGTGAAGTTGCCACTCTCCACGGTCCACTCCAAATTTTGCCAGTACCCAAGCTCATCATGGGCAATTGTCCACTCGATCGTCGTCTCCTCTCCCGGTGCCAGCTCAACCTTGCTAAAGCGGATGAGCTGCTTGTTGGGCGTTTCAATGTTCGCGTACTGCTGGTGGAAGTAAACCTGTGGCACCTCTTTTCCAGTCACTGAACCCGTATTCGATAGCGTCACCGACACCGAGATGTTGCTGCTACCGGTGACCACACTGACATCCGCCGCTGAGAACTCAAACGTTGCGTAACTCAGCCCAAAGCCGAACTTGAAGGGCGGGTTCGCCCGGTCCAGCACCGGCCAGGACCAATACGAGCCTGCGTCAGACGGCAAGTAATCATAATAGATCGGCGTAGCACCACTATCCAGGGGCAGTGTGATGGGCAGCTTGGCACTGGGGTTCACATTTCCGTAAAGAGTATCCACCAGCGCGTCACCCGTGAACTCGCCCGCCAGGAAACTGTGCAAGATTGCGCTCGTCCTCGTGACCGTGGAATTCGAGAGCACGAACCCCTGGCCACCCGTCATCACCAGCACGGTCGGCACCCCCGCATCAAGCACGGCGTCGAGGAGATCTTGCTGTAGACCGGGGAAGCTCAGCGAGGGGTGTGCAAAGAACTCGCCGTCGGTGCGCCACTTCGCCGCGCCGTCTCTGCCGAGGACGGAAACGGAGCCAAGGCAGACGATGGCCAAGCCTGCCTGCTTTGCTGCGGAGACGGCGGTGGAGATGCCTGAGGAGTCGACAGTGTTGGTGAGATCGACCCCTTGGACGTAATCGACGTTGCCGGCTCCAAGGTAGCTCTGGAGGGATTCAAGGAAAGGTGTTCCGTGTAGAGGCTGGGTGGAGTTGTTGGGCGCGTAGGAACCCATGACGAGGAGGTCCGCCAGTGGACCGAGGACAGCTACCTTGCTTGAGTTGGCACTGGACTCTGAAAGCGGCAGTATGCCGTCGTTCTGGAGGAGCACGATAGCCTCTTCCGATGCATTCTTGGCGATTTCGAGGTGACTCCCCTTCCGCAGCGTGGAATTCAGGCTCTCGATCGTAGGCAGGGGTTGATCAAAAACACCAGCCAGGAACTTGATCTCCAAGAGCTGTTTGACGGCAGTGTCAACCAAGTCAACGACGGTGGGATCGTTGGAACTGTCAACAAGGTTGGGGAACATGGCTGGCTGGCCCGGCGCAAGCTCAAGCTCAAGCCCAGCCTTTAACGCCTTGAGTGCTGCATCGGTGGATGAGCTGGCAATCTCATGGAGTGTGTGTAGCTCACTGATGGCTCCAGCATCAGACATGATCACTCCGTCGAAACCGATCGTGTTGCGGAGGATGGTCTGCAGCATATACTTGTTGGCCGACATGGGTACTCGGTCCAGGGCGCTGTACGAGGCCATCAGAGCTTTCGGACTAGCATTGTTGACGACTTTGATGAACGGCATAGCCTGCTCGTTCATGATGTGGTTGATGCCACCGTACTGAGATGCTCCGTTTATGCCGCCACTGCTCTGGCCATAGACGAAATGCTTGACCGTGCAGGCGACTTTGACATATCCCTCATCGTCTAGTTGCTGCATCGTCTTCACATACGCCGTGCCGAACTCTCCCACCAGGTAGTGGTCTTCACCATACCTTCGCAACGATTAGCCACACAATGGAGGTGCCTAGATACATAACCCGGAGACCGAGCACTTACATCTCACCGATCCGACCCCCGTGATGCTCTTTGGCAAGATCAAGCTCCGGAGATAGTACCCAGCGAGTTCCAACTGCCACATTCTCATCCCTGATCACACCTACCACCTGCTCATATAGTGGGACGTTGAATGAGGCACCGAGGGATAAGGATGGCGGAAATAGTGTTCCCCCAGCACTGTAAATGGAGTTGAGAGAGTCGGTGAGTGTGATATACGGGATTCCAAGTTCTGTCGAGTTGAGCTGCTGCTCCCGGACCATGTTCGCGAAGGGCAGTACATCTGACGCGAGATTGTAGTTGTCGCCAAAACCTGAGGTCATGCAGTTAGCTTAAGCTACGCCATGCTTTCTGACAGACCAAGACTCACCAAGGATACCGTTTTGGTACTCAGCCAAGGAGTCATAGCTCGTCTGATTAAACGACAGACCTGAACCCAATAGGCGCCGTACACCGCCCATTTGTCCAATCTTCTCAGCCCATGTCATCCGCGAAAGAAGGTCTGCTGCGCGATCTTGAGCCGAGTATGAAGGATTCTTGTAGACGGGGGTGGAACTGTTGGTGTTATTGCCAGCACCTTGCGCCCCTGAGGCCAGAGCCAGGCCCAAGACTGTCGAGGAAAGCTTCATGGTGCCCGATGTGGTGGCACTGGACCGAGCCGATGGACCGTGGAACAGGACCGTAGTGGGAGCTGAGGCCGTAGCTTGTGAATCCGCCGACAACTGTCTCTGGCTGTTCGTCTGGAACAGCAGCGAGGTATCTTTCCACCTTCATAACGTCTTATATGGCGGTCTAGTAACGCAAGCAAGACCCAAAAGCAATTTCCGAACCGTCCCAGATTACTATGTTGTCAGAGTCCAAAGTGGAAAGGTGCGCGGGTCGGCCACTGACCGACAAGCACCAATCCTGGTCGAGCAAGACAGTTATCCCATAGTTAAAAAGCACATCATCTCCATAAGCGGTCCCTTCGTCCCAACGAGGAACCGACAGCTCGGATAGCCTTATCCATCGGACCCGCCTTGGTCATCCGCCCAGCGCCGGGCCGTGGAAGATATGCAGGTCCTCGACTGGGATTCGCACGCTAGAAGACTTGGGGGTGGGTATTCGGAAGTCGGTTTCTTTGCTCATTCGGAATGACCTCGACTCTCAGTGGTTAGACAGCACCCACAAGGTGACGCAAGAGAACCCCTGGCTGTCACCATCTGAGAAGGATTTACAGAGTAGTATCCCCGTCCTTTGGCATCAGCCAGATTGGCACCACCAACTTCATAGCCGTAAATCTAGATTCTTCCTGGCAACTATATTGTAGGGTCTGTGAACTAGTATTTCAACTGGAAACTTCCAGTAATTTGTAGTGTACTGCTGTGAATGGACGCCCCTAAGGTTTTGAAGACGCTAGATAACATCGCCTCCCGGAAGTATGATATGCTGTCTTGGGCAGAAGAATACAGGTAGCCCTAGTGCAATAGTTCCCTGGATTGACCGCCATTGGATTCTACGGGCCCTTTTGAAGACAATAGCCACAAATTGATCATTATCAATAGCAATTGATTTACGACTACGACTAAAATATTGAGCGAGGCGACCCACGGCTCATCGAGCAGAACACAGCAAAGTCTTCGGCATCAAGGACGAATGACCACGACACCTCTTACCTATGGAAAGAGGGAGGGAACGGGATGTGAGAGCGGGTACTTTTCCGACAAAGCCCTTCTTCTCCTCCAAAACTATCAACGGTCGGCCCGTATCCTTTGACGATGTAAGCAAGGCAATAGACAATCTGGCGGTGCCAGTATAGCCTCTGTTCTTATCCCAATCAACGCCGTATCACGGCTTCCACCCAAGGAGACATTCCCAGTCCATGGTTTCTACATACGGGTCACTGTATTCGGCGTGATCCAGGACGAAGTGAGACTGTTTTATCACACAAAGATGATGGGTCGCTGCATTGACGTCAGGTACAAATCCCAACATTCAAATCCTAAGAGAACTTCGCCCGGACTCGCACCGCCAGCCTCAGTCATGTCCAAGCTATAATAATGTGAGGGGGGGGGGGACAAAAGGTCGACATGGAGGTATTATCCAATGCAAAGGGACGCTATAATGGATGACGAAATCAGACTGAATGCTCCGGTCAACCGATCCAGTGACTAATAACACCTGGCACTGGCATGAGGCACGACCACAGCAGACTGGAGTCTACAGATATGAACAACCGCAGAGGTAACGTACTGGAAATTCCAAGGTTCTGGCAACGATTATCAAAGGGCATTACTCTTTACAAGAAAATAACGGTCTTTCAAATAATAACCGTCATATAGTCTATTACCGTTATGTACAATGTCTCAGCGGATATAGCTTTCACCTAGATTTGTATATAGAGGTACTTGCTTTGTTTCTAGACTACTTAGTGTTTTTATCTACTTCGGGATAAATTCTAGCTAGGGCAGTTTTAGAAAATACTGCTTGTATTTACTTGATAGGTACTTCGATAGTTATAGCATCTAAGTTTCTTTGCTCTTTTTTCATTCTATCGATTTATGTCTTCGTTGAAGCTAGAGCTTTTAGATGCGCGTCGAAAGTGCTTCGTATCGTATGCCTTCCTTCTTGCCTACCTACCTAGGTAGGTATAAGACAGGCTTCATGAAATAGGTGACTCGAAAGGGAGGAACGGCTGCTAGCGGCTAATCAGAGCTTTCCAGTGCATTGCGGTTGTTCAGCGCATAATGGGTATCCTTTGGAAGACCGTTGCTTTCCCGTGGTGTGGGGAAACCGCAGGGAGCGGACTTGCTCGCTGCCCCACGCATTGAATATACCTATATATGTATGTGGTTTACCCACTAAAGGACGACCAGTTTCTCACGTAGGCCGCTAGTCCACTCAGCTTGTGTTCGTTTCTGACGGTGCCACGCTAGCGTCTGATTTGGAGCAGTGTGCTGTCTGTGTCGGCTTCGGACTTCGGAGTGCCGCGATGTGGTTGTGCCTACCTAATGCAGGGGATCAGGGGTGTGTGTGCTGTGGTATGCAGGTAGGTACGCAGGTTGGTCTAGCGTAACGGCTGAACGGGACGCAGCCGAATTGCAGGGGTCATGGTTGCGACGACAGACCCGCTCTGCCACCTTCGACGTCAGCCAGAACACCAGACGCGAGCGCAAATGCTGGGCATTTGAAACGGACAACCAAGGAGACGTCCCCATCGAAATCTCCAGACTTCTCCTCTTGGCGGAGGAAAGCTGACTGCTTGGATCCTTTATCCTTTCTGCTTTCATGGTCTCGGGCTATTCAAGTACTCCGATGTTTCTGCCTCGTACATTCTCGTCTCTCGCTTCTTGCCCTCCGGCATCGTGAGTCCTCGACCTGACCTGCTCTCTTCTGTTCGGGTCTGGCCTACTCTGCTCTGCCCTGGTCTGCTCTGTACATCCTTTCGCAGTCTTTTCCGAGCATCGTGCAAGGTATCGCTTGCTCTGAACTGTCACCGCCATGGCCTCTCTCGTCGATGCTGCCACCCGGAAGAGGGTGCTTAAGGTCATCTTTATTTCTCTACTCCTGGATTTGGTCAGTCGCACTCCCCGTCCTGTGTGAAAGTCCGGACGATCAGCTAACAGCACTGCGCAGATATCCTTTACATTCATCCTACCTCTGTTCCCTGCCCTCCTCGAGTTCTATCGCAACATCGAAGTCTCCACCGATGCCTCGAAAGACCAACCCCAGAGTCTCCTCGCATGGGTCCTGAGCTACCTCAATGCCTACAAGGCCGCTTTCGCTCGGCCCATTGACTCCCGCTACGACATCGTCCTCCTTGGCGGTGCCCTTGGCTCGCTCTTCTCCCTCCTCCAAGCCGTCGCATCTCCCATTATTGGACACCTCTCCGACAGATATGGCCGGCGCACGGCGCTCCTGGCCAGCATGATGGGCAACATCCTCTCGGTTCTGCTGTGGGTCATGGCGACGGATTTCCGAACCTTCCTGCTCAGCCGTGTCGTGGGAGGCCTGTCCGAGGGCAACGTGCAGCTTGCGACCGCCATCGCAACCGACATCTCGGATAGCTCGAACCGCGGCTCGACCATGGCACTGATCGGGGCCTGCTTCTCGATCGCCTTCACCTTCGGCCCGGCCCTGGGCGCATACCTCAGCACCATCGCGACCGTGGCAGCCAACCCCTTCGCGACTGCGGCGGGCTTTTCGCTGTTCCTGATCCTGACCGAGACGGCATACCTGTACTACGCGCTCCCCGAGACCCTGCCCTCCATGAGCGAGTCCAAGAACGGCCACGCGACCTCCGCCAACGGTGCGAAGGCCGAGAAGCCCAAGCCCATGCAGCGCACCAACTCTCACTTCCTCCTCAATGCCGTCCACTTCGCCTTCCTGCTGTTCTTCTCTGGCATGGAGTTCTCCCTACCCTTCATGACCTACGACCTCTTCGGCTACACCGCCGGTAAGAACGGCCGCCTGCTCGGCTTCGTGGGGCTCATTGCCTCGCTGCTGCAGGGCGGTGTCACCCGCCGTCTGCCGCCGTTGTTGTCTGTGAAGATAGGCGTGGTGGCGTGTCTGGGGGCTTTCGTCCTCCTGGGTCGCATCACCTCCGTGTCGATGCTGTACGTCGCTGCGACGTGCCTTGCAACGACATCCGCGACGGTGGTGACGGGCCTGAATGCGCTGTCGAGCTTTGAGGCTACCGAGGACGAGAGAGGTGGGAAGCTGGGGATCCTGCGGAGCTGGGGACAGGTTGGACGTGGTCTGGGGCCGATCCTTTTTACCAGCGTGTACTGGTGGGCGGGTCGTGAGGTAGCGTACGGTATCGGTGCCGTCGGGATTGCGGGCGTGGTGGCGGTCGTGTTTGGCGGATTGAGATCGCCGCCTGGATCTGAAAGGGTCAAGGCGAAGGCTGGCAAGAAGGAGTAATGGGCTTTGTGGTTGAGTGCATTGTTATGTGCGAGATAGTAAGTAGATTGCATGTCCACGCGGTTGAGGGAAAATCATGGTAACAGCTGAAGAGAAAGCAGGTGATGCTTATGCTTGTTTGTCCCCGACCCCTCCACCCAGACTCTGCTGCTCGAAGGTAAAAAATCAGAAACAAGGCTGTCCCAAGCTTTCCAAAGGTGGAGCGACGTGGAAGCCCACCCACCTCCTCCTTCAAACGTCCACCTACTCGCATGCTTCCAAAAAGGACTCCAAAAAGAGGAAAATGCAAGATGAACAGCGACTCGAACTGAACGCCTCCCGGGACTTGCACCCGGAACCTTCAGCTGGCTAGCGAGGCTAGGAGGCTGACGATCTACTATTGATCTAGAGGCGCAATTTCTGTTCACTCGCCCTGGCCACTGCACCATAAGCAGCTGGCCAAGGTAACTGTTGGAAACCCAGGGATTCACAAACGTTATAACAGCTGTTGGTGGGGGGCTGGGGCTGGGGCATGAGATTGAGCTGGTGTTGCGCTGTGAACTGGGGTGAAGCCAAGGGAGGGGGGCAAGTGGTTGCCGTGAGGGTGGTCAGGTGGTCAGGTGGTCGTCAACAGCAGGCAAACAGGTGTGCTACCCCTTTTCCAGCACCTACTTGCTCAGGTCATCTCTGTCTCAGCTGGCTGTAGTACCTAAGTATATCTTCATATGCTGTTGCACTGCTGCATCTTACTTGCCAGGACCTCCAAACCAGATGATGCACTCGTCGGCCTGCATCCCATCCCTCTACCAGCTTGTGCCATCATTCCACCCCCCACGAATCTGCTGTGATCATCCTCTCCTTTAAACTCGTTCACACATTTGGACCCTTGAGAACCACTTCAAAGTCATGATCGCCCACTCTCCTCTGAGCTGTGTTGTATGGTCTCCTGCATTAATCGGAAATGCTACGGCTTGTCCATAAGCCTACTAGAGAAACACACCATGTTCCATGTCCTCTGTACACTGATAGGTATGTATATATTGTGGCTTAAAGCTCATGCTTGTTTTCAGCAAGACCCTGTCCGGTTGACTGTGTGGATGAAGGTCTCTCTCTGATTGGTGTGCTTGGTAAAGGTAATAAGTCATCCGAACATTGAATCTGTGTCTGAGCTTGATATGGAGGCCTAAAATAGCACTCCGGGATTTCCTGCAATGTGACGCTGCGCAGCGGAAGCTGCAGCCCGCTGCGTGCCGGTCTCCCTCGCCCGGCCGGATCGGCGGGCCAACTATTGTAATTTACCAGCACAGCAGCCCCACGAGCTCTTCAGTTTTTCCCCCTCTTCATACCTACTCACCATTCTTACCTGAATTTTCACATGAAACCTAACAGTCCTTGCTTGTATTTCTGTGACCTCATCTGCGAGAAATCCACGGACCACCACCCTAGGCGCCTCGCCCTGTTGACGATCCTGTATCCTTGACGTCATTCTCCGGACGCGCTTTTAAACGCGACAGACCAGGCTCACCGTGCAGCGCAGCAGAAGAGGCCGAGGTGATTCCTGGTTCATCATCGACCAGATACTGTTCACAATGGCCTTATCGCCCCTCGTGTCGGTGACGATTCAGTCGGCGATATTGAGTGCAACCTCAAACATCCTGGCCCAAGCAATAACAGCCTACCGGAGTGAGGTATGAGATCCTCACGAACAGAGATGATGAAATTTTCAGGGTGCACCGCCTGCGGCGATCATCACTCCGGCTTACGATGATTCAGAATGTCTTGACGATCGACTGGGTGCCAGTGTTCCAGTTCTTCCTTTTCACCGTCGTCTCTACCCCACCCAACTTCCTGTGTAAGCCTCACCACCTACACCTACCTATGTTCCGCCCTTCCAAAACGGCAAATATGACGGTCCCAGGTCATCTCATCTCACACCCTTGCAGGGCAAGACTTCCTCGAGTCAACCTTCCCGGCGACGACGCCCACTCCCACCCCAGCGGCCATCACCTCCGCCTCCGCCAACGATGAAAAAGAGCTCGACCGCGAAGCCCGCGAGGGCCGGCTCGTGGAGCCCAAGCTGAACATGCGCAACACGGCGATCAAGTTCCTGCTTGACCAGACCGCTGGCGCTGCGGTGAACACGCTCCTGTTCAGCATGTTCACGCACAGCATCCAGGCGGCCATGTCGCACAGAACCACGGGCGCAGACGCCAGCGTCTCGTTCCTGACGAGCGGGAAGGCGCTGGACTACTCGCAGGTCGACTGGAGGCTGGTGGTCGAGCGGTCGAGGCTGGAGTTCATGCCGATCATGAGTGCGGGGTGGAGGCTGTGGCCTTTTGTGAGTTTGTTTAATTTTGTGGTGGTCAAGAGCGTGGAGATGAGGAACATGGTGGGTGCGCTGGCGGGCGTGGTGTGGGGGATTTACATGAGCTTGGTGGCGGCGAGGTAGAGGCCCTCTGGGGTTTGGTATTGCTATAGACCGGAGTGTGTTCCCTGGCTGGCCGGGACAGATAGAGACGGGATAGGTCTGGCAATATACATCTTGTCCCTGTGGAATTCAATGCCGTCGCGTCTCGCGAGAATTAGGTGACGAGAGTGGCCCCTAACCCTGTCCATGCCGATATCCACGCCGTATTCCGAGTCCCGCCCGTGCGCGCCGCCGATCGGGAATATTTCCTTTGCTCCGGAAGATACGCGGAGCAAACAAGAACAAAACTACCTTTGGGCCTTGTCGTTCTCCAAAGTCAAGTCATCGACTGTTCAACGAAACTTGTTCAGAACCAGACGACGGCCTCCAGGAGGAACCACTGAAGGTGAGAGAGAGCCTGCAGTTTCCCTCTCCCCGCATTTCCGCCGGCTCCGGTTTATGTGTCACGGCTCCGGGACAAGACCTCTTTTCGCTTTTTTGAATTTTTTTTTTTTTTTTTGAAGATCCTCACTGGCGCCTCCGATCCGAGGTCTTTGCCTCACACCAATTCCCGTGACATGACCGTCTGGAGCCCGAGGTACCATAGGAACGATTGAACTCTGTCCTGCAAACCTACCTAGTGCCCGGGATTGGAGTGTCAGGATATCAACCGCACTTATAAATATCTATATCAATGTCATACCCTCTCATGTCTTCTCACGATGGCCTCTTGGTGTTTCAAAAGCGCATCGCGGTTCTCTCCTTTACCAAGAAACGTCTTCTGCTTGCCGGAGCTTACCATGAATCGAGTCCTGTATCACATCGGAGTCCAAAAGCTGACATACCATGACATCCTCACAGTTGTCACCGAGGGGCTCCAGGTCACCTGAAAGCCCGCTGACCGGGTCTCCGAGCTTATCGCTCTCATTCAGCCTCTCATCCTCATCCTCATACTCGCCACCAGGCTCACCGGCCTCGTTCATCTTCTCATCCTCTTCCATCTCCGGCCGGAGCAGCATAAGCAGCATGGCCTCCACAGCAGAAGCCGTCCCTGCGGCTGTCGAGGACCAGTACTTCAGCTCCAACCCTCCACCTAAGGCGCTTCCTCAGCACATCACTCAGGCCAGGGAGTTCATCAACTTCCACGCTGCCGCAAAACGCCGCGTGGTCCTCATTACCTCCGGCGGAACTACCGTGCCACTAGAGAAGCAGACCGTCCGCTTCATCGACAACTTCTCCGCCGGCACCCGTGGTGCCACTTCAGCCGAGTATTTCTTGGAGTCTGGATATGCCGTGATCTTCCTGCACAGGCAGTTCAGTCTGCTCCCGTACAGTAGACACTACAGCCACGCAACCGACTGCTTTCTCGACTTCCTGCACGAGGGACCCGACGGCAGCGTGATGGCCAAGCCCGAGTTCAGCGAGAAGATGCTCTCTGTCCTCCGAAAGTACCAGACCGCACGAAGCAAGAACCTGTTGCTGACGGTACCCTTCGTGACGATCGGGGACTACCTGCACGAGCTGCGCGCCATCGCACGTCTCATGCACAGCCTCGGCCCGGACGGCCTGCTGTACCTGGCTGCTGCCGCGAGTGATTTCTTCCTGCCGCAGGACCGGATGGCGGAGCACAAGATCCAGAGCACCGATGCCGCGGACACGGTGAAGAAGAACTCCTCAGCCAACAAGAGCCCCGAGCTCAAGCCGGCGGCCGGCGGGGATGAGGAGTTTGACAACTTCGACTCGAGCCCGAAGGTGCCGCGGAGTAAGCGGCTGATTGTGGATCTGGATCCCGTCCCGAAGTTTCTCAAGAACTTGGTCGATGGGTGGGCGCCGCAGTGCATGATTGTGTCCTTCAAGTTAGAGACGGACCCAGGTGAGTCGAATCTTGTTTTGGTCTCCACCCCAGGGTTCCGGATTGCTGACCGTTTTTGTGCAGATATCTTGGTCCACAAAGCCAAGACCGCCCTCGAGCGGTACAGCCACAACCTCGTCATCGGCAACCTTCTGTCCACGCGCAAATGGGAGGTCGTCTTCGTGGCGCCCGGCAAGCCTGACAAATGGATTCGCATCCCCAGCGTCGCTACCACTAAGGCGGGCCATAAGAGGTCGCTGAGTGACATGGAGGAGCGCAAGGAGGCTGAGGTTGTGCCGGAAGATCGGCCGATGGACCCTAGCCTGTTGCCAGAGGGGGACCCTGATGTCGAGATCGAAAGCCTGATCATACCTGCGCTGGAGGAGGTACACACCAGCCATATTCAGGAGGCGAGGGCCAAGGGCGTCGAGAACGGGAAGGCTTAGCGGTAGTGGCGGCGGTGGGTGGCGCGGGCAATGGGTTTTGTGCAGGTTTTAGACGGCTGTATATACACCAGAGAGTACATAGCCCAAGACTAGACTCGGAAAGCCACCTTCCGTACGGGCGGGTTCGTATTGTGTCTCTCCTTGCAAGCCTCGTTTCCTCCCGTGCTGTCGTGTTCAGTGAGAAGCATCCAAGTAAGTAAAACTTGGTAACCTGTTAAGATCCGCCTCCTGTCGTCTGTGATGGCGCCTTTTCAGGTCTCCTAGTCTAGGTACAATATGCGTAGCAGGTCTCAAACTCTGCGGTCGGCTCAGCACGGGCCTTCAGCTCTCGCTCATATATGAAATATACCGGCCTATACACGCGCATAGTCCTCCCGTCCATGATATATGAGACGAGCAGGCCAGGCGTTGGTGAGAGGAAACTGTGCATTCCACTGCTCTAAGCTAGAACTATGGAAAGAGAGAAAAGGAGCAGTAGAAGGTCTATATAGTAGAAATGAAGCAATGAAGTGGGCCCATATCCCTGTCACAATATATCATGGCGCACCGGTTCTAGGAACTTAGGCACCTACTCAAGCTGCAGTCCTCCCGCTTCCAGCAAGTTTAGTGACAGCGTCCGAGAACTTGATGAAATCAAGACAGGCCTAATTGCCAATCGCCTGTTGGACGGGTCGAGCGGACAACCATGCCAGCTCTCATGTTAGCCACTTCCCGCCAGGGAAAGGAGATTCAAGAGGAACGCAAACGCACGTAGACACAAGAATCCTCTGCGCGACTATACCCACAAACCCAATCTCTTCCGCTATCCGTCTACTACTACTTATCAAACTAAATGTAGTTGCTCGGGGACTCGATTTGAAAACAGTCTGTTCCTTTAGACACTCTATTAGTAAAGAGAGCAGATATTTCCAGAGCTAAAAAACTTCCTACAGAGGTAAATGCCACAACCTTGGAACGTTGAGGAAAACCTTCTGTCTGCACCATCACCACTCCAGCTCCCCCTCTGACGCGACCGTGGAACAGAAGGCCGGTGTGTCAATTCCAGGACCCTCGAGCGCGCTACAGATCGCCTCTGCCTCCACGTCGATATCAGCATGGCCTGTTACTCTCACTGCGGCGTTGACTTTCTTCCCTGCCACCTTCTCCATCGCTTTGTGGTGGTATATATGGCGGTCGAACTTGTCCAGTCTTTCGCGGATGGCGCTCTGTCTGAAGTCAAGATTGGTGTTGGTAGTTCTATGCTGCCTCAGAGTATCAATGGCTGATCTCACTTGCCCATTCACTCGATTTTGCAGACTACCCTCTTGTCGCTGAGGGTTGGGTATGCCACTGTGTCGGGGGAGGACAGTGAGCTTGATGGTCGTTCTCTTGCCATCTGCTGGTAGCGCTGAGACAAGCAGATGGTAACCATCCTCAACGCCACAAATAAAAGATGCATCGTCCACGTATTGAAGCCGTGGTCTGAATGGTTCGTTCAGCAGGTAAGTGAGGCAGCGTTGTGACCAGGTGGCACCCGAGAGGGCCATAGAATCGACGAACCAAGGCAAAAGACCTAAGCCAGCTCAGTTTCATAGTACGGTCACTCCAAGAAACAGATCTCGAACTCACTGGCAAGTCTCCAGTCAATGTCAGCCTCCATCTCCCACTCTTCAGCTCTGCCAAAATCCAAAGCCCGCAATCTTGATGGGGAAATATCACTCCACGGGAACGCATCGGCCAAGTTGGTCGCGAAATTGACAAAGACGAAACCGGCCGAGTCGATCTTAAGGTGGACCTCGAAGAGTCCGTTTCGGCTCATATCAAGGACTTCCGGTTTCTCCTCTGGGAAGCACGGCGCCTTCACAAGACGGCCGGCCGTGTCGTAGGTCCAGCCATGATACCTGCAAAAGAGCCGGAGAGACTTCCCTATCGGCTTTCGCACAACCGTGTAGGCCCTGTGCCTGCACACATTGTGGAAGGCCCGCAGTTTCCCGTCCTCGCTCCTGATCACCACAAAGGGTATCTCAGCAACCGTGAATGCTCGGTACTCGCCGGGTTTCATCCACTGGGAGTCGTGCCCAACCATCAACCAACGCTACATGATCCGAATTAGAGCTGTCCCCGCCGCAGGGGAGATAATGGTATCATACTTGCCTTGTGCAAGATGGCGCGTTTCTGGAGGTCATATGGGACTTTTTCCAGCAGCAGGCGTCTGGTATCTCCTTTCTCCGCAGCGTCGACTCCGGTCGCTGTCGCGGAGCCCAGATGCCAAGCTTTCTTCTTCAATGAAAACAGCACCGAGGCTACCTTCAAGAGAACGACAGCGATGGCTATTCCGCCGATCAGGAGCTGCAGGTAGCGTACGGTCCCAAAAGGGCCCGGCTCGAGATAGCTCAACATCACGGCTAATCTGAACCTACAATACTCCAGCAGCAGAATCCTCCTGAGATGGGGAATCAACTCAAGGTGTCCTCTTTTATTAACAGCCAAAATCAGTAACAAGGGTGAAGTATAAAGGCCTTGAACCCGATCGTCAATGCATCGGTCCGACAATCGCTACGTCTGTCTTGTTGATTGGAGCTTTGAGACTAGGGCTTTATCTCGTGACAGAAATCGTGAGACGGGAAACTTATCTAGCTGCATGGCACCGCGGTAGTATGACATCTCCAAGAAGAAATACTCCACAGTACGGGATATCCTGACCACTCCATCCAGACGGTGATCTCGATGGCGATGTCTGAGATGAATCTTATTGGGTACGCATTCGTGAGCGACATCAATCGATGCATAGCTGGCCATCCAATTCAGACCTCCCGACTTCGGTGGTTCTAGTCATGTATATGCAGTACATCTGCTGCCGAAGAGCAGATATCACGTATCAATCACACGTAGGCACTTCCTCCGTGGAGCAGGATTTCAACTGGAAAAGCGATCGGGCATCCGTTACCAGTAGCTTCGACATTGGGCAAATCTGTCCAAGCACAACGGGTCAAGATCATACCTCAAACTTCGACTGACGGCTTGAGCGCTCACTCATCTATAGCACGACATGTCTGATATGGCTAAGACGCTGCCAGCATCATGGTATTGCTCGAAACCTCTTTTCGAGCTCGAACGGCAAGCTGTCTTCTTGAAAGTATAGATCAATAATCTGGGAGCGATGACTTGGACCATTCCATACTGACTTTATTGGGACCAGGGGTGGTACCTTCTCGGTCCCGTCACCCGCTTTCAAGGCCAGGTACAAGTTGGGTACGAGATCGCCGGCATCAGACTTCTTGTCGAGAACTCCGGGGATGACTTCAAGGTCTTGACACAACCAGATGTACGCCACTAGCCTTATGAAGGAGTCGCGAGACCTCCAGACTTATCTCTTCACAGTCAGAAGCTCTGCCGCATAGGTTGACGTCAAGTGGTCTTCTATTCACGGCTCTTTCACCAGAAGCTCCATCATTTGAGGACTACTTCCCGGGATTAGAGGCTCTGCTGTCTCGCATTGACTTCACCAAGCTTCCTTTCAAGCGGACTTTATCTTACGAGGGAAACTTCAACTGGAAGACGATGTAAGAGTCATTTCATCTTCAAATATCCACTGTCGTGAAGTCTTTTGCTGACAAGCTCTCTCACCTCTTGAAAAAGGGTGGATGGGTACCAAGAATGCCTTCATTGCCAGTACACTCACCGATCGTTCTCCCAGCTATATCCACCGACATTCTACAGTGTCCACAATTATGGAAACTATTCACGCCATATCGCAGATCCAGCGAAGCCAGATGATGGTCTTTTCCTGTACTTCTTCCCGATCTGCACTCTGAATGTCTATGGCGGCGGGATGACCTCTTTCAGGGTTTGCCCTACAGATGACCCTGGAATTACAAGGATGGAGTTTGATTACTATCATGAAGAAGACAGTGACTCAGAGGCATTTGAGCAGTACTTCAAGTTCGTGAGACAGGTGGCATTAGAGGACTATGAGTTATGTGAGAGGGCTCAAATGAATCTGGAGAAGGGCGTATACTGTCAGGGAGTCCTGAACCACGAGAAGGAATCAGGTGTGATACACTATCAGCAACTTGTGAGACGACAAGTGGTGGAATTGTTCCAACAACATCAATTGAGCAACTCTTTAGTGGCAGCCGGCCGTTGACATGGTTACCGGGGTGGAAAGGTGAGAAAATGACTATCTGCATAGCACCAGTGCCTTAAGATAGCATCTCATAATACACAGCGCGGTGGAGTCTTACTACTAGCATATAGTTTTCTAAGTCGTGAGGTTTCGAGCTGCAGTCTAAAACTAATACGACCGGAAACAGACAATTTCTGCCGACAATCTATTTTGCGCTGCGAGCAGGGTTGATACTGTAGTCACTATATATAGTTAGTGGCCTGACTAAACTAACTACAGATTTTAGTATAATTAATAGTAGTTACTATTAGTCTCTATACTAATATAATAATTCATTTAATAAATTATTTAAAAATCAAAATTTAATCCGTTAATATAATTTTTACTCTACTATACAAGTTTAAAGTATATGACGAACTTAAATAGGTAAAGAGTTAAACTTAATTATCGATTATTTTCTCTGCCCTCCCCCTCCCTCTTCCCTCTTCCCTCTTCTCCATTATAAATATTATTCCTAATTTCACAATGTCCTTTATTTTCTAGCTTCTTAGCATCTTAAGTATATATAAAGGTTCTTTATAAATATAAATACATAATTAAATTAGCTTGTTTATATAAATTCTCTTCTCTTATCTTATAGGTACTAATTAACTATATATAGTTACTAGTAGATACTACAGGTTTTCTTTAGGTGACTAAAACTAACTATAGACTAATTTATCAACCCTGGCTGCGAGTCTTTATCTCGGTCACTCCAGCCGGACTTTTCGAGGTTGAACAAGGAGGTGCTATCTTTCTTTGATCATTGTGGTTCCCAATGGCCGGAAATGGTACTGCGTTTTCCTTTGAAGGACACTGACAATAAGGGTGCATAACTAGATAAACTCGTTGAGACTGTCGCAATACGGCACAATTGTTTGGTTCTAAATTCTTATTGCCAGGAACTATCAAATTTGGTGTCTGCGCTGTACAACTGTACGATTCAATATGGCCACGCCCGCAGACCCTCTTCAGGTGCAGGTCCCAGGCTATCCCGATAAAACTGATCGGGACTTGCCGACTTCCAAAGACTTCGACTTCGTCTATGGTGACAATGAGGGTCTATATATGGTGCTTCAAATTCCACCTTTCCAGAGCGACAGTGATTGGGTCCAAGAGACCGTTCGGGCAAACGATGATCTCAGACCTTTTGTACATTTCCCATCAGACACCTGTTATCGAAACGCCGCGCTTGTGGCACTGATGAACGTTTCACCATTCCTAAATTTCCTCCAAAAGGGTGGGTTCATTTACAGCTCGTATTTTCTTTTCCTATGACCTGCTCGTCGCCGTTTCCATGGAGAAATAATCCTCCGCAAAGTACAACTTCGGATCATAGATTGCTACCCCACGAGCTAGGCTTCTGTCACTAGGTCATGCTAACGTTGATAATACTAAGTTGCGGAAACACCACATGATTGGAATAGAGTCTTGCCCACACTCGCAAACCTGGCTGATGCGGCACGGAATTCAAGTCCCGGCGAGACGGTGACAGACCGACGAGCCACACTGATGAACTCGATGAACGCTTTCTGGAACGAGATTACACAAGATCCTGTACCAAATGGTTATGGTGTTCCTGACAGGGACGGGTGGATGAAAGATCCAGCGAATACCGCAAACGACCCTAACGACCTCATCACGTATCTCTTCCAGCGAATTATTCAGTCCGATCTAGAGATAGATCAGTTTGACCCGGACTCGGGGTGAGTTCCAGATATGGAACTAGAGGCACGGCCAAGTGTGTTGACAAGACTATAGCGCCGTCATGATCGAGATGTTTGAACGGCTGTTCCAATATACCCTCATATCTCGCACCCCGTTCCGTTGCGCATGTGGCAGCATGAAGCGAAAGCGGGCCATCCTCGAAAGACGCTTCATAATGGATATCAACTTCACCGCCCCGACGGAGTTGCAGGAGGGTATATCGACGACACTTTGGGACACGACCCCAAGAATAGCCACGTGCCCAGATTGCGGCGAAAAAGCGACGACGAATGCCGACTTCCTCAAGTTTGCGTACTTGCCAGAAGTTTTGATCTTTTCGCCAAGCTACACTGAACAGCGGGCGAAGGGGTTCGTCAACGTTCCTCGAGCTCTGGTTACATTTCCAGAGACTTTGGACATGTCCCATGTACGAGACGATCCCGATCGTGTTGCGGATCGACACTGCCTGTATAAGCTACAATCCATGGTTGTCTCTCCTAATGCGCCAGCCACGAACACCACTCATTACTTTGCTTACTTGCGACGGGACGAGACGGTTTGGACTCTAGTTGATGACTTTCCCGAGACCGTTCAAACAGTCACCATTAACGATATTAGGATGGGGGCAGATAGACCACGACTACTCATATATGTCCGAGCGTATCCGGAGAAGAATGAGGAGCAGGATGCCATTGGGCAGCTGAAAGATGACGATACTGGCGGCAATGAGTCCAAAGGAGACGGCTCTCCCGAGGATGATGGGGACAGCCCACCGGAGGAGAATAAGGAGGATGATGCCAGCATTCAGCAGGGCGATAATGATACCGGCGGCAGTGAGTCAAAAAAAGACGGTTCCCTCGAGGAAAATGAGTCTGGGCCATCAAACGTGGATGCACAAGAAAACAACGATAACGTACCGGAGGGTGGGAACAACCCAGAACGTGACGCAGAGGAGAACCTGCAGTCAGAAGCCCTAAGAAGGGATGAGCCGCTGTCAGCCCAAGTTGAACCCATGGACGAAGAGGCAAGGATGAAAGACATTGAAAGAAGACAAGAGGAAGCCGGAAGAAGAAGACAAGATGAAAGCAGGAAAAAGATTGAAAGGAGACAAGAGGCAAGAAGAAGAGAGACTGAAAGGAATCTAGAGGAAGCAAGAATAAGGCAAGAGGCAATGAGAAGAGAAGTTGAATGGAGGCAAGAGGAAGCAAGAACAAGAGAAGAGGCAAAAGGACAAAACGAAGCAGAGAGAATAAGAGAGAAGGCGAGAAGGGGAAGTGAGACAAGTAGAAGAGAAGAACTAACCAGGACACATGAAGCAAAGCGACAACAAGAACCCAAGGGAATAGACAATACGCCAACCAAGAGCAAAAGAAAGATAACGCAAGCCATACCAACAAGACCAAACGACCATCGAATCGAATCTTCAGCCAACTGGGATCTCGATTCATTCAGGAGAATTTTCCCGAGTGAAGGTATAAGTGCACAGCACATGGGGTCAAATACTGCCAAGTACCGCGCGAGGTTCTTGGAGCATTTCAACCAGAACAACAAGGACTACAGCATATACCTGGTATCAAAACTGCATCGTGTTTATAATATCATACATGGAGAAGCTGCATCGTCTGGCATGAATAAGGAGGATCTTGTGCAGCAACTTGAAGAATTCGATGCCAGGGCAGCTCGTTCGGCCCAATCAACTCCTAGGAGCCCAGCAGAGACATCTGCTGAGGTTACAGTATCGACATGGGGAGCTAAGAGAACCATGGAAAAAGACCTAAGGGACACAAGTGAGGAAGAACCGCCGCCGAAACGACTTTCCAGGCAGAAGATACCGAGGAGACCTAAGCAGCAGCCAGAAAGACAATAGACTGACCGGGTGGGCCTCTAAGGGTTGATTTCAGAGTATATGGGGACAATTTCAATCATGTATTTTTCATCATCTGTCAAAGAATTTGGAGCTCTTAATTCTCTAGCTTGGTAGGAAAGGAACTGCGCATAATTTTTTTTTTTTCATGCAAAGGCTGTAGAACCAAATAATGCCATGCTTTGCATTTGAAGAGCACAGCTGTCACCTTAATGAAATTGTATATGAGAAGCCAACCTTCAAGACTTGTTATTCGCTGCCCAAGATGTATCAAGAAGTCTCGACGGCTCCCCATCCTCTGGCAACTGATTCCGGTTCCTATGCTCCATTAGTAATATCAAACTCGAAGCTGTTTCTGCTACATCTTCTATTGTCGCTATGTGCATATATATACCTATGCATTATTCCTCTTCGCTCCCTAAACGACTTACCATCCGAGATCCGACTCTTGATGCGATCCCGATAGAACCATTTCCTAGATCCCGCAACAGGTTTCCCAGGCTCTCCACCAATGGCGGCAAAGGCTCCGATTTGACGGGAAAGTTTTCCCTGAATATTTCTCGCGCGATAGACAACACCATAGTCGGATTCGACAGTGATTCCGCCGCCTCGCCCGATGTTTTCAGGGCAGGTACACCCTTGTCAAACTGTAGAAAGGCTTTTGTATCCATGGTCTCCTCGCCGTCGAGCAGGATGAGCTTAACAGGCCCTCCTGGTGAGGATGGCCTGCCATGGGCACTTGTGTCAGGTTGGGTAAATGTCTGCTCTTCGTCTTCGGGTTGAGCCGGGGCATTCAGCAGCCCATAGACCCAGAGGGTGAGGCTGGCCAGGTACAATGCAATCGCGTTGAACTGACGCAGACTCGCAGGCGGTAGACTTCTTGCATGGGAAATCACCTGTCCAGCGTGCCAGATAGCATATCGTGCCTCGGGGGTACGTGCCCAGTTGTCCTCCAACGAGACAGCCACACGGCGGGCCTCCTCCTCTCCCGACTTCCCGGCGAATCTCTGCAGCTCATCGGGAGCAATGTGCAGGGTCATCATGCACACCTCGAGGATCAAGGAGAGTTGGGTGCTATGCACGCGGCTGTTGGAGGTGTGTATTATAGTGGAAAAGGTGCAGAGTTCGCGGTACAGCTCTTGGTGCTGAGACCTGAGCCATAGGCGATGAGTATTGTTGTGTCCATCAGCGGTGGCATAAAAGCGGACGGTCTCCCGATACGCGGCTACCTGGCCCCAAAAGCCACAGAGCAAAACGCCGTGACAAAGCTCCGTGTCGACATGCTCCTGAAACTCGTCGAGGATGTTTGTATTGTGCATAACTTCGGACACTCGTGGCATTGGCCTGGAAAGGCTCTTCTTAGAGAGGTAGACCTGCCTCCATGCTTCTGCGTTGGGGGCACGCCATAGATCAACTGAGGCGGGTAGGCTGAAAATGAGTTCGGTGTAGGAGATCAAGGTTTTGGTTTGTACGCTTATGGATGTCTGGGCATCGTGGATGAAGAATTGGAGTATGAGCCTGTGATCACGCCTGTCAGATAGACCGTCACCGCCGTCTAGGTAGAAGGAGCTTACCTCTTCCAAGATTCTCGGGAGACGAAGTTGCGCCATTTGGATTCGACAGACTCTGGGGGGTCAGATGCGAGTGGAACTGAGGAGGGGGAGTCGATTGGCACTGAGAACATTCCAGCTCGCCGGAGCATCTGGGACTTGTAAGCCGACGCACATACTGACCCCTGGGAAAGACTACGGACTGTCAGGTGCGGTTGGAAAAAGCTCTCTGCTATTTCCATCTTTCTTTTGAAGCCGGACCACTGTCCCAACTCTAGCCACATTAAGCTGGCTTGTAGAGCGCTGAGGTTTCTGGTAGATGCATTCCGTGCCTCGAACTGTGTCCGCCATGTCAGCATGACAGCCTCCAGCAAGACGCATATGTATGATGATGTATGCGTACCTCATCACTCAATGCCACTCTGACGACCTCGTGCAGAGCCAACCCGAACTGCCACACAGCGGGAACTGAGATCAGAGTCGCCCCAGTTGAGATGATTGCAGCAAGCAGTTCCGGCATGGCTGTCTCTAGATCGAGGGATGCTGCGTGGATCCAGCTGTTGAGCTGCTGTTCATCTTGCACGAAGTGGGCCTGCAAAAGGTAGTTCAGTAATTCAAGAGTTGGAAACGACGGCACCTTCCTGGCGTCCTTATTCTGGGCGAGCACCAAGGAGAAGATCTGATCTCTTTGCTGCGACTTCAGCATCCTCTCTCTCGGCGTTTTGTACATGATTCTGTCAAAAACTGACGATTGAGACAAAGCTGTCTCATCGATGGCCAAGCCCTCTTTCTGTTGGTGCACGTAATCCTCCTGCTTGCTGGGCTCCCAGAGCCACGGCGAGTAACGTTTGAAAGCAGCATGGCCGACAGAGGGATCTCGATACGCGACTCTGGGGAGGACTTTTGATGACGTGGTAGTGTTGGTGTTGGAAGAGTGAGGACTAGGTCCCTGAACTCGGAGTTGTGGAATAGAGAAGTTGTCGAAATCCAGATCCCAAGGCGCCTCGAAGTCAATATCTTGGAAGAGGTTCTGCATAGGAGTGAAGTAGGCCATGCTATCTGGAACAGGGCCCATCAGGGAGCTGTCAGGTCCGAGTATTCCGGGCATGAATGTTGGCGACTGCATTCCTTCGTTCAGGTACATCTGGCTAGTCGAAACGCTGTTGCCCATGGCTGACGCCACACTGGCAGCATCAGAGGCCGAGTTTACTTTGTCAAATGGAGGGTCAGCTGCAGGATAGTCAAGACGTCAACTCTCGGGTTACAAACCTTCAGGGTCTGTATACTTCTTGTACTGGTAGCCCCGCGCCGGATTTTGGCAGACCAGATTCTTGGCCTGACATCGCCCACAAGGTCTCTGGTCATCACATTTTGCTTTGGCGGTAGCACATCCCTTACACGCTTGGGTGGCTCTGTCACCCCGTCTAATGAATGGCCTCGACTTCCCGTCGGTTCGATCGTGCGTGGCCTCATGTCGAGTCAACAAGTCTCTGCACAGAGCTTGGGATTAGCCGAGTGATCCTGAGACAAGGTCCACTGACGGTGAGGTAGCGAATGTTGTCTCTTCAGGCCGGTGGTCTTACGCCCTGTTGAATCTCTTGCTGCATCTCGTGCACTGGTAAGGCCTTGCGTTCTCGTGCGCCCTGAGATGACGCGTGAGGTGATCTGCCCTCTCGTAGACGCGCTGGCACACCTGGCAGGTGTAGCTTGGCGAGGACGATGGAGATGCCGCGGATCGTTTCACTTTCCTGGGTGGAGGCTGGTCTTCCGGGACAGAGGCCTGCGGCAGTGTCAATAACAAGTCTGAGCCCGCCGCGTCACACAGAATGTCAATGCCATTCTGCTCGGCCATCATGACTGTGTTCCGTCGTCAATTTAGGATCGTCCAGGTCAGAGGATTCCGCTTCCACTTCCGAGGTGGAGGAGGGGGGATTCGGCATGTGGAGAATAGGTATGTCGGAACTTGCTTGCTCCCCATGGATGATGTGGCAGTGCTTCCGCCTTGGTTTACTAGCGGCGTGTGGGGGAGGCCGTGGGGTCGTCCTCTATGTTGTTCATATCTTGTACCGCTGTCTTCTCTCAGTCTGCTCTGATGTCTTGCTTCTCACTCTTCGCCGACGGTGCAAAACCCGTTTTCCCATTTTCTTCGACCCAGCCATTGGGCCCAGCGCTGTCTGAAACTGAGATGAATGGATTCAGGATGCAATCGCCGTCGCCCGACTGAGGAAATCTGGTGGTCGTCGTCCTAAGAAGAGCCATGTACGGTAAGTTTACAGCCAGAATGCTATTACACTATATCTAAAGGCACTCTGAGGACATTTTCGTACCCCTCAGTTCAACCGTAAAGTGAGAGCTGGGTCGCCGGTAGCCCATCATGCCACAAGATTCCGACGTCATGAGTACGAAGCTAGCTCTGATTTGCACCTGACAAGATGCTATCTTCCTAAGCCTGAAAATTGTCGTCACAGATGAGGCAAGTAAATTGGGCATTCCCAGCACGTACGTGAGTGAGTCCGGACCAAGGGCCACTCAAGTTGTGCTAGATGCCGTCACTAATGATAAAAGTATCGAAGACGCCGGGCACCTGGCCATGCACTCAATGCACCAAAAAAAAAAAAAACAGAAACAAAGCCGCGAGTCCACCATAACTCAGTTGCCACTCGTCTTGAACCTCCAGGAAAGATCACGCCGCACAGTGCTGGTCTAGAGCCGACCACAGTAGAATATCAGTTGAGCGTTCTCAGGGTTCATCGTCGAAAATTCGACGACACCACCACCTCCTTCTCTCCTCTTCGATAAAGTCCCCTCAGTCTCTCCATTTTCCGCCTCACCCCGAGGACTGACCCTCTCACTCCATCCCTTTCCATAGTATTCCCAGCTGCGGCAGTCGATGTTTCACCACCCTCACCGATCTCCATTGTGAAGACTGGTCTTGCTGAACCGACCGGATGGTCTTTCTGCAGCTTCCTGATCTCGCGGCGCTCGCCCGTCCACGACTGCCGCGTGGCGTCAGCGAAAGCACCGGCGCTGCCCAACAACCACGATGGTGCGCTTCCAGACGGCGTGTAGGACTTCGCTCTCTTATGTGACGGGTTCTGATGAGAAGTTGTGGGGCGGGGAGGTGGCTGGTGCGGAGGCGTCGTTGTGGCGGGCGCTGGAACGAGGAGCCCGTTGGAATAGTAGTATTGATTCCGACGTCGTTGCAGCCTCTGGGTCTGAGCTCTGGCCGGCATTGCTACCGGCGAGTGTGGTAATAATGTCTGATCCGCGTGTGATGAAGGGTGTGAACGGACGGACTCTGCTTCCGGATCCGGACCGAGGCACGGTTCCATGTCCGGATCGCCGGACAAAGAGTCGAAACGTGAAAAAGGGTCGTCCATTTCCCTGTCTCTCCGGTCCGGCATCATGGTCGACATGGCGACCTGCGACGGTTGTCTTACGAAGAGTCGAGGCATGCTTGACGGAAACGAGCGTCCACGTTCCGGTGTGCTGGTGTGCAAGTGCCGCTGGAGTCGACGAGGCCTCACGTGTTGCCTGGCTGCGCTCCGCTGTCTCACGGGCTGTGACCAAGAACTCAATCGGTCGGGGGGCGGAACCGAAATATAACCTTCCGTTACCAATGCGGTGTAACTCCAAACGAGGGCCTGGAAATGGCCGATTCGCTGTGTACTTTCGACGGGTCTCAAATTCAAACCGTCTTGTTATTCCGTTGAACTTCCAGGAAGGGAGGAGCGTGTGACTGCAAAAGCCCTGTTGATCCACAAGAAACCTAGGACAAAAGGAGAATAGAGATCCACTGCACTCGTGCTTGGAATCATGCGAGTCTTTGTCATGGGGTGAAGGGAAGAAAGAAGAAATAAGCCCAAGTTCCCTCGATCAACCCGGTCTTCCCGCCCTCGGTCTCACAGATGGGGCAATGCTCAGCTTAGCTTCCGCCTATCGCGCATATTCAAGGGCTTTCACATCGGAGATCTGCGCTAATGCTGGCTGGCTGCTGGCTGATCGAGGATGGTTGGCGGCGAATACAAGGTGGAGGGGACGGCTAAGCGCCGTAGAGCCGAGCGGTGATCATACGCAGTGCTCGCCCCTCAATTGAGTTTGGTCATTCTCGGGTGTCGGTCCAACATAACGCGGACATTTCGAGATGCTGTTTCTGTCATAGCACAGGGAATCATGGGAGATCTGCCGAATACTATGGACGAATGTGCAACACAACGCCTGTACTACTTTGTAGTACTAGTACTACGTCAATTGACACCGATCGCCGCTGAAGCTTCACCCCTCGCCGGTTTCCCACCCGACTGGTGCTGGCGGTTGAAATGCCTGAAACCTTGCGGAGTCCTGTGGGTAGGTAGGTATGCTTCCAGGTCGAATAAGAGCACGACAGACAAACCGTCTGATGTTCTGAATATCTGCCTAAGTATGCGGTGTGTATCATGACATCCGACCTCTCCAGCTTCTCACGTAGCAAGCTCCAAACGGATCGCAATAGGCCTTCGCCAAGTTTTTGGCACCCAGGTAGGTGGTACTTTGTCACCCGCATTCTTAGATCGCGGTCCCGCGCGCACTACGCACTGGACCGGCCCGAGGCCTGTCACAAGCATCTGCACCTACAGTAGCTCCGACCAAAATCACCTCATGGTGGGTGGATATAACTCATCGTGCAAATACGCTCAGTTGCAACTTGCAAGTAAGTATTGTGCTCCACAAGTTTACGCTAATTTTCTACCTGGCTTTGTTCTCTTTCGGAGTCAGAATTAGTCAGAATTCGTAGTTGATAAGATCTAAAGTAATCTAGATGCAGAAAGTCCAGTGCCTGCAGAAGGTGTCTTTTCTTAACAATCTATATCTAGATCCCGTTTTCTTTTTCAGTATCTAGTGAGTATGTAGTTCGAGGTTAAGTTTCAAAATTATGCTCTAGGACTCCGATGCTTTTCAGAGGGCTTATATCTTTATCACCTAAAGAAGCTGTGTTTTGATTTATAGATATCTACCTATGCCTTTATAACCGATATATATATTAGGTATACAAGGTTTAGAAGTCCATAACTCCCCTGCAAGTAAGAGATCAGCTTAAAATTCACATAAGAAATTACTTGCTTGCAGCTATAAGTAAGTATAAGAAGCGACAACGATTCCGATTATATTCTTGTAAGTATATTAGCGTTTATAAGATATGCAGAGGCTTATGTTTTTTGATTCGCAGCGTGATTCACTGCTGGGAGCATATTCGTTATTCTCTGTCTCAGCCGTCTTCTTTTTCCCTTGCCTTTTTCTTTCACAAGTTGCCCCCGGGGGGGTGGGGGTTCCCATCATCTTTCGAACCCGGACGTGTAGAAGCATGGCACTCACGGAAGAGGCTCCGCGGTCATGAACTCCATTTAATGGAAAATGCTCAAGTTGTGGCCGTGTGTGACAGGATTGCAGAATCCCAATGATCTCAAGATATTCCAGGAACATATCTCCATCTCGATCATTATATACACGAGAGAGATCCCACGAATAAATACCGAGGTTATCTCATTACAGACACAGACTGATACGAATACGATACTGCTCGTACCAGTGTCCGAAAAGTTGAGTGAATCCTATCGGAAGTGCTTGTGGCCCTTTTAAAGTGACAGAGTCGGAGTAGTGGCGAGTGGTATACTCACATCCAAGCGGATTATTCGATGTTCTCGCATATCGTCACACGGACACTGCTAGATCGTGACTGACTGCCAGTGCCTATACGCTATATAAAGGCGTACCGCACGTATTTCTACGCCTCCTTTCCACGGTCAAACCACAATTACCACGATATTGACATCGGAAGATCATCATCTCAAGCACCTGTGAGCGCTCCTTCTCCTGTCGAACCCCCTTACAACCTACCCGAGGAACTACTCGACTTTGAAAGTCCATCGACACGAAGTCTCTCACCATGGTCAAGGGGCGCAAAAGCAAACATGTCAAAAACCACGGGGACGTATTGCCTGATGTACCTCAGAACCCGTATACTGGCTTCATGCCTGACCTACCAGACTCATACACTGCTTATATCACTGGCCAAGGACAGGAGGAGTTTATCGAGGACGAAGCGGACAAACCGCTATCCCGTCGGCCGGGACTAATCTTCCGGGTTCTTCAGGTATGCTGCAACGGCTAAGTACCGGCTTCTGTGTTGTATCTTGTCTAACAATGAGACTCTTGACAATTAGCTCTTGGCTATTTGTATGGGCCCGGCATTCGTTTCGATTTACACCTGGAAGGCAAACGTAACGACTCCTGATGGGGAGAAACAAACCCTATCCTGGGATAACCAGCTGACATTTGGACCACTTGTGGCCATGGCTCTTGGTGGCTTCTTCTGGGGTCTGGAAGTTTTGACCATGTTTTACATGGGACATGAGAAGCAGTCCCTTCTTGACAAGAAGGTCGATGACGTACTAGGGACCAAAGACAAATACATCCCAATCTACTGGGACATTGCCATCACCTTCGTTGGTGTATTCTTGGTAGCAGTGAGTTTGACCTGGGGACGATCTCACAATTCCAACATGCACTACTCCTCAGGCACAGACACAGACAGGGTCCTGAGCACTGGTTCTCATTACTGACATAGGCTAACGTGTTGATTATTTCAGTACGTCATGGGGACACAAATCCAACCTGGGCACTGTTTTACCCCAGCTGCGAATCTGAAGAATAAGGGCTGCGGCCTCATACTCTTCGCTTGGATAATGACCCTTGCAGCCCTTGCACTCGGAGGCTGCTGTATGTTCTTTGAGCTCAAGCGCATCAGACATTGGGATGCTGTTCTCAAACGGGTACAGATTCAAGATCTGATTTAAAAAGGGGGGCACCCGGAAGCAGAAATGTCAGGGAGAAATGAGCCTCAACCCACTGAGACAGTAATTTTGGAGTTACGGATATCCCACTTTGGTACTTATTTGTTTAGAGCAGTTTGGGACTGAGGAGGTGTGCCTTTTGGGAATGATGGCAGTGGCACACAACTCTTAGCAGGGGGTACTACATTGCGTTGAGTTTACAATAGGATAGCTAGGCAGAGCCAACGGACCGACTGACATTCTGCATTGTACCTTATCCTCAATGTTCTTCCTTGTCTAGGTGGGTATTACTGCCCTGGTAGTAAATTCGAGCAGCGAGGGGCACTGGATAGCTCCTCAGCAAGCTGCTCTTCCTATACCTATTTGTGCCTGTGCAAGCACAGCGAGGTGCAGGTGGCTATATCGGCAAGAGACTATCATGGGTCCCAACATCCAGCCCTAGATATGAGGATATGTAATGCAACAATCTGAGTGACGGGAGAATGAGCAGAGTTTCATTTGAAACATCCACAAAAACAGAGAGTGGCCCTAGAAATGGCCCAGACAGGAATATTCTACCACTGGGGTGAAGGTTTTATCGGAGAAGAGAAGATGAAGATGAGAATGGACGAGACACTGGATTGGGCTTGGGAAGATACTTCAAGCACAGGTGACATGAAAATGATGGCTGCCATGTTCTCTTCAGACACGACATTCGACTAGGAAGGCACCTCACTCGGCATCTCGCAACTCCCAACCTCCCCAAATCCCAGCTGAAGATGACAAGTCCTGTTTTTCCAATTGGCCATTCACCTTGATCTCATTTTCGGGGGTTTAGGCCACCACTCCAACACTGTCCATTGTCTCATGTGTTTCCACCACCCCGATTCTTCCACCTCAATTCTTCCAGTCTCTTCCATCTCCTACGCGCAGTCCGGTCACCTGACCTGTCTCTTCTGGGCAATCAAGCTCTTCATCCCGAGGCCGCCACTCGTTTCACGATTTCGCGTTGTGCAAGGTTTGCCTTCTTCGTTGTTCACCCGCACCACCACCAATCACCCATCAAGCAGTCTCGGTGTAATTCCCATCCGAGTCCGTCAGCTCCGCGTTATGGACGCGTTGTACGGCCACGGAGATGTTTTACTCGCACGAGAGTAGGCTCCAAACTCCAAACCCCCTCCATCTGTCTCAGCCGTCGCATGACTGACGCGTGCCTCCAGTTCTCGCCAGCCCCAAGTATGGCGTCGCAACAGTGTGGTAAGTTGCTCAACCTTCCCCTTCCACCGGGCCCTCATCGAACTCCCCGATACTGTCATAATCTGTCGCTGACGCTATCACAGGCTGGTCGCCAACCTCGGCCACAATGCCAGCAGCCGCAAACTGACCCGGAAGGCCATCGAAGGCGTCAACGTCCCTCAGGCTTGCGATACCATCGAGAAGCCCCCCGGTGCACCCATTGCCTTACGTCTACAAGGCAGTCTCCTGTATGGCGTGTCGGGCGTGTACCACAAGCATGGCGCCTACCTTCTCGATGACACGGAGAAGATGTGGGCCCGCATGAGGACCTACTTCCGCGAGATTCAAGGGCCAGCGAACGTGACTGATCCCAACGCAGGAAAGGCCAAGTAAGTCAGGTATTCCCGTGGGCCCGAGTGGGAGAGAGACTGCCTGGTGGGGCTTTGTGACCGTTACTCAAGGCTGACGTTGAGCAGGCGCGCACAACTGATCCTAGTGGACGACCCCAGCTTCATTCCTGACTTCATATTGCCTGTTCTCGACTTTGACGATAACGGCGAGCTCGTCCTTCCTGGTTTCGAGTTTAGCCAACGGAGCAATATGTCCTCTCAGCTGTCCCCCATTGATCACAGCAGCGGCTCTCCAGCGAACCTCCCCTTCATCAACCTGAATATCCACCACTCCTCGAGTCAGGGAAGCGTGAACATCGCCTCACCATTCCACAAGCTAAACCAGCCCCAGAACGACAACAACGTGATGCCGATGTTCGGTGCAGAAGACGATCACCCCTTCGATGACTACCCCGTTCGGATTGATGAAGATGGTAACCTGATCGAAGAGCCTGAGCTACCTGCCCACTTTTCGCAGGCAGAGGAGGATCCCTTCGCAGAGCCTGCCCAAAAGGTTCCCAGCGGGGCTCAGCTTCCCGACGATGAAGCTCCTATTATTTTTGGCGATGACGATGCTCAGATGATCTTGGGCGATGACGAGCAGCAGCTTCCTGTTGTGGACACCACTCAGAAACATGTCCAGGAAAGCAAAGACGTGCCTCTTCCTTCTGAGGAAGACTTGAGCTCCGATCATGGCCACGAGCCCCAGCCCCAGCCCCAGGCCCAGGCCCAACGCAGACAACGCAAGACCAAGACCCTAGCAGCCGACTCTGCCACCCATGTCAGCCGTGCAGAGTTCAAAGGTTGGTCTGATACCTACATGACCCGCATTGAGGAGGCCCAGAACGCCTCGAAGCAAGTGACCGCGTCCCAAGCCAAGAAGAATGCCTACACCCTCGTTTTTGGCATGGGTCTGGGGGACATCGGCATCTTCAATGCCATCCCAGGTGTGGAAAACGAGCTGGCCGAGTTCTTCGCAGGCGACAACCTCAAGGAGATGCTGATGGGTGACATGCTGGCCGGAGTTGCTGAGGGAATAGAGGACGAAATGGAAGAGGACGGCCGTGGTGCACCTCGACGCCGTTCAGCTTCCGTAGCATTCGGCTCAGAGGACGAAGAGGGTCAAGAGGGCCGCCGCGTCCGACCCCGCGTGGACGGTGCCAGCGATGGCGAGGAGCCAGACCAACAGCCCCCTCGTAGTCAGCAAGACGCCCAAGTCGCTCACGACGGCTTGATGAACTTCGGCTCCGACCAGGACATGCCTCCCGAAGCCGGCCGAGAGCATCCCGGCTCTGCGCTCTCCGACCACCGCCGTTCCCCCCACGCGCCCTGGAACCGACCATCTTCCGCCATCCCCTCCTCGGCTCGTAGCGGCAAAGCTGTTGAGGTGGGCCGCAACGCCGCGGAGGTTAGCCCGCTGATCGGCCGTGGCAGCATCCTCCAACAGTCGAACGTCAAGTTCAGCGACGACGCCGTGCCCCCCTTCGGCTCCGACGGCTTCGCTGGGCCCCTGCGATACGACGGCGGACGCGACCTCTCGTCGTTCAGCGATTTCGGCGCCGTTGCGGGATTCCCGACACACGAGGCCAACACCAGCCAGTCCATGCGCGAGGCGCTGGATCGCGAGGGCCGGAACTTCCTCGGCTTTGTGGAGCGTGTCGCTGCGGATCGCGGCGAGGAGGATGAGCGCAGCGAGAGTCTGCGGTGGGTTGAGTTTGATGGCCTGTTGGAGGGGCAGGACAAGACGAGGTCTCTGGTGGCGCAGGCGTTCTTGCATGTCCTTACGCTGGCTACCAAGGGCCAGATTAGGGTCAAGCAGGAGGGCGTGGAGGAGCCGGAGCCGGAGCCCTTTGGTGAGATCCGTGTTGGTGTCACGAGCCGTTTCCAGGAGGATCTTAGTGAGGAGGAGCAGGTCAGCGAAGGAGAGGAGATGGAGGATGTCGAGCTCGAGAGGAATGCCGTTGAGTAGGCGTCTGAAAAGGCCTGAGTGGTTCCGGGGACATCTTGTCCCTCCGCCGCCAGCCAGGTTCTGGATGGAGTACGCCTGCTCTATCGGCGGCATTCACAACCATCAGCCCCCCCCTATCACCAATCCCAGAAACAACTACCGTGTGATCTACGATTTCACACGTATGCTCGACTATCGGTTTTGGGACATCTCGGGCTGGATGATACTTCTGAGTTTCGTTGCGCATTTGGATGGAGAGGCATTTTTCGGGAGGCATCTCTCCTTTGATGGCATCTTTGGCTCGTTCAGCCTTGTGAAACGGGCACATTGCTAGGAATCTCGGGCGTCTCTGGGCAAGGAAGGCGTGGTTCATTTCGGCATCATGGCATTGGAATGGCTTCTAGCTTCATCACTGAGGAGGGAGATCATATCAGCACAAACGTTGGTCTGAGCGAACAGGAATTAATCACCACCCCACCGCCGCCCTCCGAAGATATTGAAGGGCAACGTGGAGGCATGGCACAAGGAATCAGATAGATCAAAATGAATCGAATTTTGCTAGCCATTACATTTCGTACGCTCATGCCATCGTGGAGTCATCGGAAGAAAACAAGGATCAATGGAGATTGTCCTTACTATCATCACTCGTAGTCATCGTCCTCACCAACCCCCTCACGGTCTGCGAACACCATGTATTGGATATTCTCATCTTGTGCTACCTCAGGTATGACTTTCTGCCAGACCTGTTTTACTGGTTCGAGCACGCCATCGTCGAAGGTCAGCGAGACAGGCGATGGTGGAAAGTCAAGTATCCTTCCTTCGCCTGCTACAGTGCTGACAGTGCTAGACTTTTGCTCGTAGTACATCTGGTATAGGCACTGAGGTGCCGGACCGTCTTCCGTTGCCAGGGCGGCTAGAACGGAGGTGATCGTGTTTTGGAGGAGGAATTTGGACTGTGGAGTGTGTATAGTGCTGAGGTAGAGGACGCCTAGTTTCTCGTGTTAGCCACAACGGAATACGAAGGTGGTATGGAAACAAGTAGGGGAGATGTTGGGTTGTCAGAGTCATTATTCGTTAACGTCAACGCCGTAGCTCAGGCAATGTAGATAAGGATATTTTGAATGGTTTTTTCATCATGCAACACAGGTAAGGAGAGGAAACAAGAAGATAGGCAGGTCAACTTACTCTGTCCAGCAGGGCACTCACTCGTATCACTCGAGTGAGCAATGGCGTATACCGGATACTTCGACTCGACCTCATCGTCCGCCTTGACGGACCCCGGTGACAGCGCGACAACAGCGACGGCCGGCATCGGCGCGCCCTCCACCGTCGTCTCGAACAATGAGGCCAGCGGCGAGTCGACGATAGCCACCAGCCTGCTCACCGTGGTCACGTCACCTTGCGGAACCTCTTCCGACCCCCGGACGAGCATCTTCGTCTTGACGATGGTGCCGTCGCTTAGCTCGAGCTCCGCCAGCTCCTCACCAGCGCCATCGCCCTTCAGCCTCTTGATCCCCGTGCCCAGCATGTAGATACCACCGCCCACGGCCCCAGCACGACATGCAACCTGCGCGATCTCCGAGCCGCCGCCCCACTTGGGATACACGGCGGCGAAGCCCGGCCCAAACAGCCCCATGGACGTGAGGTGGCGATGTATGGTCTGCAGTCCATCCTTTGTGCTGATCTGTCCATCGAGCGAGAGCGTCAGGGTGGTTATGTACGTCCGCAGCTCTTCGTCAAGACCCATCTGCTTCAGCAGGAACTCGGCCAGCGGCGAGTCCGCGTACTCCTGCCATTGCGGAAGCGATGTCTCCTCCTCGTACGACAGGACCAGCTTGAGGAATTTCATCAGCTGGCGCTTCGCACGGGCGGGGAGGTCGGTGGAGGAGAAGACATCCTCGCGGGTGGAGGGGATGCGGGTGAGGGCGGGCTTGGCAGTCGGATCTGCCGGGGGTTTGTACACGAAGAAAGAGCCCACGGCGAGAAACTCGAGCTGCCTGTACGCACGTGATGAGACGAGCTGCGACAAGAGCGCGGAGTTGGCGTAGATGAGCTGCGGGGAGAGGGAGAGGGCGTAGGCCCGCGGGTTCGCGACTGGAGAGGGAGCGCCTTCAGGTTGTCTGGTGACGGCGGCGGCGGCGAATACGGACCTCGACTGCGGGGGTGCTTTGGCTACCTCTACAACCCACGCGTCGGCCTCCTGCAGGGTGAAGGCGGCACCGGAGCCGCCGTAGTATTCATTGGGATCGATGTGGAGGATTTTCTTGTCGGAGCGGGAGAGGGCTCTTCACGGAGGGGCAGAGCTGGGTTAGTTAGATGGGCTTTCTGGAGTGACTGTGGGAGAGGGAGGGAGAGGGAGGGAGAGGGAGAAGACTGACAGTGCTAGGAGAGATTGCTGGAGACCTGTGCCACAGATGATGACATCCCAGATTGTCTCGCTGAGCGACTCCATGACGGGTGGTGCTCCTCAATGTGGGAGGAGTTGGCAGTAACGGAGAGTAGAGGTTGAAAATTGAGAAGTCGTTGGAGAGCCAAGCCTGGGTGGTCGTGGTCCAAGCTCCCTGTTAGGGCTGCTTTGCAAGCCCCACCCTGTACCGAGCCTGCTGCCACCTACCACCAGGTACTAAGTAAATTTTTGTCGGCCAGAAAAATCTCGAGACGTTTTCCTTCTCTTCTTCCACAACCACCCGCCCAACCAGGTACAGTTGCCTAAATTGCCTACATAGACAACAATTCTGAGAAGTTCCTTTCATTAGGCAGCTTCATGTTGGGCGGCAGACTGAAACCCACTCCTCTTGTATCTACTGCTCTTGAATCTTCAACGTGTTAGAGCGGTTCGAACGGTCGAGACATTCTGGCAGACGCGGACGCGTTCTCCGAGATTTTCCCATCCCGGCCCGACCTTCACCGACCCTCACCGACCCTCACCGACCCATTTCGGTTGATGCATCGCGTCGTCTTCTTTGCCCATTGCTAATCTAGCCAAAATAGTACATGCTTAGGTACTGCAATCGATGTGTTGTGTCACCAAACCACGCTCATCCTGAACGCTGTGTTACTCTCTCACAATGGACGCCCTCACATCCAAGCCCCTCCTCACCACCAGCCTAGTCTGCCTCTCCGTCGCCCTCCTCTTCCGGCCCCTCCTCTACCGCTCACCCCGCTCACCCTTCTCAGACTCCCACGTCATTCCCTCCCCACGCACAACCCTCCTCCCGCACCTCACCCCCTCACAAATCTCCTCCCTCCCCTATCCTCCCTCCGCCCTCCCCGGCGCCCGCGCCGTGTCCACCCCCTACGGCACCATCCACGTCTTCGAGCTCGGCCCCGCCGTGGGCGAACGCGTCCTCCTCCTCGCAGGGATCTCCACCCCGTGCGTCGCGCTGTCGTCCCTCGCCCTCTCGCTCGTGGAGAAGGGATACAGGGTGCTGCTGTTCGACTACCTCGGCCGCGGGTGGTCCGACACGCCGGACCCGGCCGCGACCGACCACGATGAGCGCCTGTACGTGAGCCAGCTGCTGTGCGTGCTCGCGAGCTCCGCCGTGTGCTGGCTCGGGAACGCGCGCCGGGACGGGGCAGGAGGAGGAGGAGGGTTCCACGTGATCGGGTATTCGTTCGGCGGGGGGCTAGCGGTCAGCTTCGCGAGCCACTGGCCGCACTGCGTGAGGAGCGTCACGCTCATCGCGCCCGGCGGGCTAGTGAGGAGGAGCAGCAACTCTTGGCGGACGAGGCTGCTTTATTCGCGCGGCTGGTTCCCGGAGGCGGTGCTGGGGTATTTCGTGAGGCGGAGGTTTGAGCCGGCGCGGTCTTTGGCAAAGAAGAAGGAAGTTGACGGTGGTGAGGACGCGTTGGCTGAGCAGGCGGAGTTGAGGAAAGATGGGGAGGATAGCGATCCGTTTGAAGACGCCGTAATCTCCTCTACCCGTCCGGATGTTACCGTCTCGCAGGTCGTGGCGTGGCAGCTCAAACATCACGTGGGCTTCATACCTGCTGTGATGAGTGCGTTCCGGTATGGGCCTATCCACGAGCGGTATGAGGAGTGGAACCGGCTGGGCATGATACTCGCCGAACGACAGAAAGATGCTCAACTGCCGGGTTTGTTGGGTGGCAAGGTGCTATTGGTCCTCGGCGACTCAGATCCGATTGTCAAGGAGGAGCAGATCGTACCGGAAATGGGGAAGGTGCTTGGTGATGAGGCAGTTGAAGTCGTGGTTCTGGCTGCTGGGCATGAGGTGGCTATTACGAAGGGGGCGGAGATTTCGGATGCGTGTGTCGGATTTTGGAAAGAGAACGCCCATTTTGGAGAGCAATAGATAAGAACCGGTTGTAGAGCGGCATAGACGTGGACATAAGACAAGATATACAGACGGACCGGCAGGATATTTGTGGCATAACGCCAATCTCTTTATTTTGCTTTTGGGTATCATCATCTGTTCAACGCCAACATGGCGAGATCGCCACACCTTGGTGGCGGCCGAGAGGCTTTTCCGCACAGCATCCTCATACCAGAGGCTGCCACCCACAAACAAGCCCTTTTCAAGACAACAACTCCTTGGAAACCTCCTCCCACCTTTTCTCCGCCAGACCAGCCACCTCCCGTATCTCCTTCAGACCCAACATCCTGCCACCAACCTTCTCAATTCCCCGTATCCTCGTCTCACCACCACTCTTATCCAGCACAATCGTCACACTCTCATCACACAGCTTATCCTCCTCCCGATCGGGATCCACCAGCACCCACGTCTTCCCTTGCACGTGCTCCGTCACCGCGGGCTCCCTCTCCCTCTCCACCAACACAGCAGCCGTACAGGCCACCGGCAGACCTGTCAACCGTAACGGTCTGCTCTCCCCCCGCGAGCACAGCACCATCTCGCGATCAGCATCCCACCACGCCCGTGGGAGCTTCGTGTCCCTCAGCGCAGCGAGCACGGCGACCCAGGCGGCGTCGAAAGGGTTCCCGTCGAACGAGATGAACAGCACGTCGATGTACAGCGTCCAGAAGGCCTTGAGCTCGGGCTTTGCGCCATCCCCCTCGTCCTCGTCCTCGTCCATCTTGTCCTCTGCGGCCGCCTCGTCCAGGTTGGGAGGCTGGTACCACACCCTCAGATCCTCCACGTCCAGCATGCCCGAGTTGTGCAGCAGGCTGTACACGCGCGTGCTCAGCGTCTGCGCGAGCGTGGTGGGCGGCACGCCGGGCAGGAACTGCGGCGCGCAGCCCGTGGCGAGCTCGATGTTGGGCACGAGCAGGTCGTAGTCCCGCATCTCCCGCACGCCCTCCTCCTGCTTGTCCGCGTCGGACAGCGGCCCCGCCTCGTCCCGCGTCTTGGGTTGCCGCCACTGCGGGATGTTGGCCACGGGCAGCAGCTCGCCGCGCACACCGCAGATGACGGCCGTGTCGCCGATGCGGACCATCGCGGAGCCGTGGGCGTGCGAGAGGGAGGAGGCGTTGATCTTGAGGGGGCGTGGCTCGTGTGGCGCGCGGTGGTTGGCGCGCGAGGGTGCGCTGGAGGCGGGGGAGGGCTGGGAGAGGTTTGCGAGGAGGAAGGGGTGCGGGGAGAGTTTAGCGAGGTGGGTGGGTGGTAGTGCTGTTGACGAGGCCATCTTGGGTGGTGATGGAGGCCGTGGGCAGCCTCGATGGTGGTGTCTTGTGGTCGCGGTGTCTTGGTCTGGTGGTTAGGTTGCTGGGCAGAGGTTCGTCTGGATGAGGCTCAACTTTCAAGGCACCGAAATTTTGTCTTCAGCCTTAGCGGGGTTGAGCTAGCAGGTCCAATCAGGCCCTGGCGGGAATGCAGAGCCTGGAGCTACCCCGCGATGGCCCTGGGATTCGGATCCCCAGGGCGTTCCTGGTTCGCGTTCCCAGGTCAAGTGACGTCTGCAAGGGGAAATGCCTTGGTCCCCCTCCATTCGAGGCATGAGGACGCACACGAGGGTTGGACAGAGCTACATCAATCTGTTGAGCATCTCGTAGCTAACCCCTTGTTGCGCCTCTCCTACCGCAATTCTTCAGAAGAGGTCTGGTTGTCTGGCTCTCTGGCAGCAGAATGAGGCTCTCCGTGCAAACGGCGGAACATTCGCTCCGGCCTCTTCGACAGGCCTACCTTGATATGACGTAAACCTCCATCAGGACAGTCCGAGATGCAATGCATCACCAGGTTGCAACCTCTCAGCCTTGACAAATGACAGAGGGCAATGATCTTCAATGACGGCACACACCAGATCACCGCTTGGATGGAGACATGACGTATGAAGAAGAGAGAGAGGGTGTCGTAGAAAGATATATCAATGAGCAGACTGAGTGTTTCTCGCCTGGTCCTTTGCTTCTCTTCCCATACTCAACGACACACTGCAATCCAACCGTGAGCTCAAATATTCTTCAGGAAACTATTCTACACTACCTACAAACCCTCATTATCATCCAAAAGGTAGTAAATATGTCTGGCAACTCAAAAGTTGGTACTTCCGGTGTTTACGAGGCCGGCGACCAGCGCAACCTGAAGAACTCCGAGATTCCCTCCCCCGAGCGCTACGAGGAGGGTAAGGAGAACTCCCACATCAACACCGACTCCAGTAGGTAAACCCACAAGTCTGCATAATGAATATGTGCTAACACACAGAACAGAGGACCAGCGATCCATAGCCAACCGGCTAGCCGCCGAGGAGAAGAAGGGCGAGCCCGCTGATGACCGAGAAACCGCAATGTCCAAGAAGGACGCTACCCTGCCCGTATGTTCATTCCATTCATACTCAGGCTCAACATCCGTGGGACGCACACAGATATATTAATACGGGACACACAGGCTAGAATGCATGGTAACGAGCCCTCCAAAGGCGCAAAGATCGACGAGGAGCTGCGTGAAGAGGAGGAGGAGATTCTCAAGAAGAAGGGCGGCAACAACATGCCCGGAAAGAAGATGTAGAGTATTCATCACGAGAAGGGTAACATATACAAAGGCACAGCATGGCGTTTCGAGAATAGACTCGATCCTCTGGGGAAATTCAAAGGGAAATTGGAGAGCATGAGAATTGCTTCTTTCGCAAAGCCACTCGCGGAGTTACGAAGTTGATACTGAGTACGTCGAGCATCACGTAGACAACGATGTGTAGCAAGCAAATACCCAAGCCATCGCACAAACTTGTTCACGAGGTTAAAATTCAGATAGTATTGCAGGGGTCATCATGGCGATGAAATTTCAAAACATTGGGATGCTGTATTGAGCGTCGCATCGGCACAACTGCCTCACAGCGAGCCATTGTAACGACATTGACCTTGTACACTGTGAACGCCGCGACTGCTCCCCCGGAACGGTAGCTACACATTATTTTCTCCCTGCCCACAATCTCCGTCAACCGCGGATCTCTGCCATACAAGGAGAGCTAGGGTGGCTTTGTCGTTCAAAGACTTGGACAACTCATTCCTACGAAAGTGGACTGCCGACGCCAAACCAAAACATCAGGTCTCGTAGGAATAGTTGTCTCAATAGCCGTCTCACCCCTTCAGGCTACCCGGTTCCGTCTCTTGCTCCCTGCATTGGATCTCTGCGGCTCCGTCCGTTCTACAGTTCCCACCAAGCTCGAGACGACGTGTCGCACAAACGGAACTACCTGTTGAGGGTCCAAGTCAGCACACAGCCTCCACAGGCGGCATCGATAAAACCCAGAGTCTTGAGTGCTCTCTCAGAATATGTAAGAAATGACTATCAGTTAACCGCAAGATATAGCACCGCAGGCGAGCGGGCCATCTATACGGCATCAATCGCAAATTTTTCTCATCATTGGAGCATCCCATGCCTCGACAAACGCAGGGAAGAAGAAATGGAAGATGTAAAGCGACTTACCGGTCCTGTGCGACGCGTGTTCGTTGCTCTCGGGCGACGACTTGGTTGTGTGGTGGGGAGTTGATGAAGCTGGGAGATTTTTCCGCTCCGAAAAATTTGGTCGTTGCTTTTTGAGTGCGGTGCGCACGGGCCTCATTTTCTGGACAGGGGTGCTCTGACCAATCGCGCAGGGGTGACCCACTTTGATGGGACTACCACGCCGACGGCCGCGACGACATAAAACATCGCCAGAAGCATCGTCGTTCACATCGGCGGTCTGGCCTCATCTTTCTTTTGTTCGCTTCTTCTTTTGTTTTGTTTTTGTTTTGTTTCTGTATTTGCTTCACCGCTGACGGCGATCATGGCCTGGCAGCTTTCTCATCCGCTACGCCGCGGCCCGAAAAAAGCAAGCCAGAAGCCACGGAGTTGTCCAGAGGATGTCGCCGACCAGAGTCCGAGCAAGGCTTGTGACAACAGGCAGTATTTTGGCAACGACAGTATTTCTGCAGTGAAACGGTGATAAGATGCTTCTCCAGAGTGCAAACCAAGTGGTCTACGTGGACATACACACTGCAGTGCTATCCACGGCAACGACGTCAACGTCTTGGGCTTTCAAGGCGATGGATTCGAGCCACACGTGGATGTTTCCAGCTTCATGTACTGGAACGAGTAGCAATCGAATATCCCAAGACATGTTCTTGAGGCCCGCACCGCAAACTCGAAGACTTACTGAGATCAGTTTCTGCTGGCTTGCTGGATGTTCCGCACACCTAGTGGTGTCCACGGAAAAGGATGACTGATTGAGACTGCAATGAGTATCGTTGAAGACAACGACGAAGCCGCGTGGGAGAGGGTCTGATCTACCTGAGGACATGGAAATGTATGAGAACGAGAAGATCTGTTCAATGCCGAGTCTCTTCTATCCCTCCACCCAAACAGCATTCCCATCAGCAACTTCGACTTGACTCTTCTCGCTCCATTCCAACCTCAACATGAAGGTTTCAGCCGTTCTCCCATCCATCCTGCTCCTCGCGAGCAAGGCAGTCGCGGATGCCCCCTATCTGATCAACTGAGACGCCAACTACGGCGGCGGGACCTGGGACGACATAGGGACACGTCTTCCCCCTCTCCTTGACTTGACCCCAGGAGTTCTTCCCCCACCCCTCCTCCCAGCTCAACTTTCCCAGTCAACAAATCAACGACAGTGGTACGTAGATGAAAGCTCCTCCTTCATCGGCGCGGATGTTCCCCGGCCGTGACCAGTACCAGGCTGCCCTGCAGTCTAGTTCCGCGGCGCCGAACTAGGTAGCCGATCTGGGGTGAACGTACTCCACAGGCGTGGTTGTGACGACCAATATTCAGTATGCGGACCGAAGACGAATACGGGGAACTGCGTTGACACCGCGAGTAGTGGCTACAAGATGTTCGTTCCAATGCTACAAGGATAATGATCGGCGGCTGTAGGCGGTGTGATAGCCAATACTACTCCTAGCTGAGTATGATGTTTTCTTCTTGAGCTTGATCAGAAATAGCAGAGATTTGCAAGCGGGTATTTTTCTGACAACAATGGATGTCCAGTCCTAAATTGAAATGAGACAGGGTCTTCGACCTCGTGCGAAGGATCTGTGAAATACGGCGGTGTCCAGTCAGGCCGAGACGGATAGGGAAAAACGAAATGATGCTTGTGAGGAGGTGATTCAGCGTCATACGAAACAGCGTCACTCAACAAAAAAAAACCAAAGAAACAAAAAACAAAAAAAAAGGGGGGAGGGGAGGCGCGCGTCTCAGCTACCCACCGCATCGTGCTGCTGCTGCGAGTGGTCGACTTGGACTTTGCCTCCTTCTCCTGTGTGAGATATGATCTGAACCGATCCGATCTGATATGGCCCGGTCCGATGTCGCGATGAATCATCGGATCAGATATCGACACCGTCACACACACGGGCTGGGGCTCGTTTCCATCACCCGCAGGACGCCAGCTGCCGTCTTCTGGAACCGAGCCAGAAGGACCGTTGCAGGGGCGTCAAGCAACAGTTATGTCATATCATGTCATGGGATGGATGGATGCGCGCGTGAGGACTGAAGCGTCCAACATCACATTTCACGTCGCCAACCCATAAGTTGTTCTTGAACCTAGTGACCAGGTCCTGGCGAGTACAGGTAACTCGAGCAGGGCGAATCGGATCATTTCGATGTGGAAATTCGGCAGAGACGTCGTGTAACCATGGAATGAGTAGGTCGTCCGATCTAGATTTTCTGCTTGGGTGGTAGGGCTAGCTCCCCGGAGCTAGGAGCTGGCCGGGGGGGGGGGGATCGACAGCAAATGCCATCGTTGTACGGAAGCGAGACTTGTCTCACCTGTCAAATATTTTCCGTGACCTGCCAGCTGCCTTGGAAGTGTTGCATTGCATACCCGGGCTTACTTGTATATGTTCTTTTCTCCGGTTGGTTGAGTTGTCGACGTGGTCTAGCTGTGTTGACCAGACGTCTGCTGATTTCCTTATGGTGCAGGCAACTCACCTTCATCGCGTAGAAAAGACAGGCGTGGATGAAATGTTGAGATTCAATCTAGATAAAATCACCCTCGACCCCGTGGACACCATTTTAGATACAACCTGGTTTGTTTTGTGCCTTTCCCCCGCCGACCGACGCCATCCATGAAGATATTAGAGGTAACGAACGGTAGCTCTTGATGCTCGATCATCCCGTGAGGGAGAGAATAGACAGCAGAAGAAACAGAAGAAACCGTCTCGTAGTGTCTTGTGTCACAAAACAAAGAAATTCTCGACCCGGGTGCCGTGAGGCTCCACCTCTGAACTGCTACAAGGGCAAGCAAGCGATTCGATCCGTCGGTGCCACCCAAACGGCAGCAACCTTCTTTTTTTTTTTGTTGACGTCTCGCAGAGAACACCGAGACAGAAAGTGGAGGACATGGTTGGTGCATCTGCTGGACTCGAGACAGTGCAACACTGCCTCAGGTCGACCTCCCCAACAAAAATTTAGAAGCACGGAGTGCCACACGTGCTGCATGCGCGGCCGGGGATCACCCAAGACTCCTTGCCAGCCTGAGCGCAGGTCGGACAGCGCACACCCGGGAGCTGCGAATCGAGAACGAATTAGTTCCTGTCAATCATGGAGGAAGTCGGCGATGAGGACACACTTACCGGTCGAGATCGGATGTTCGGGTTGGTAGACAAGTCCGGGTATTGAGGAGAGGCCGGCATCATCAGAGGGTCGGGATGAGAAAGCGGCTGGATGGCAGTGATGTCCAGATCACGAAGAACGATAGGGCGGACCATGTTGTCGTTTTGGGAGGCGGAGTTGGGTGGTGTAAGAGGAAGGTGGTTGGTGATAGCTTATGTGACGGCGGTAGATGGAGAATATTCTTCGTGGTAGCGTTGATGTATGGTGATGTGGTGCAATGCAACTGGGTTGAACTCTGGAGTAAGGGAGGAGGAAGGGCAGGATGACGAGAAGGCTGGAAGTTATATAGTCACGCCGGACTTGTCTTAAGGGTTCCCAGATAACAGGGATGAGATACTAAGGACAAAAGTAAAGTGAGGAAAATGTTGTAGTCTTGATGGGACGGGAAGTACAACAGTACAACCGAAACGGGTGGTCCATTCCCTCCCTGCGCTCTCTCAGAAGCAAAGAATGATGGCCAGATGCCCAGGTGTATAGCCGAGTGTAGGCCCATGCGCCCATGTGCTGAGAAAGTGGTATTATGATATTGCACCTGATCGTTGCAAGTACATTTATCGTGCCTGTCTTGACCGCGACTGACACAGAATCTTCATTTCAAGACGTAAGGAGAGATACGATAAGCGCATGGCTCACTTGAGTCTGCAAGCTGGCAGGCTTCGACTGTATGGTCGCTTGCGGCCGTGATGGGTGTTCACTGATCGGAGAGATGGAGGAAGTTTAGAAGCGATCGAGGAAGTGGGGCCGCAACTATATAATAGGTGCGGATTCATCCCGGAGGGTGGTATCTGCAGGTACAACGCCATAGTGCTGGCCCTTTGAAGTACCTAGAAGTACATTCCTAGGTACTTTGTGCAACCCTGAAACTTTCTTAATTAGGTAGGATCCCTAGTCACTATGCCAGTGTTTGTCCACCACCAAGGAAAATGACAGACACAGACATCGACGTCCACATCAGGTGGATCTACTTCAACCTAGATTCGCTACTCGGCTTTCTTTTCTCTCTCTTTTTTTTCTCTTTTTTCTTGATCGGAGAGTGTCAGTATCCCCGAGTCCGGTCTCAGCGGCTCGGTCGGTTGGGGGGCTGTTTGCTGCGTTGGTGACGACGGCTGTCAAAATACACGATGCCTACGTATCCCTCATTTTGGATTTTCTGGCTGTATATACTTCTTCGCGTGGAAAACAGAATACTGAAGGACCTCTAGCGATAAGAAAGTGTCAGAATCGGCGGCAAAGCTGTCCAGTCATCATCCCCTACGGAGTACCCGGAAGTGAAAGTGGCTGGCCCACGTAAGATGTGATTGAAGTGATCAACTTCGTGGCAATCGACCAATTGACGGCGGGCTTCTCATTCTGTCTTTGCGACTGAATGACACAGAACGTTTTATGGAAGGACTATTGATGGATCTTCACCGAGGTAAGATTCAGGCGTGGTTCATGAGAGCTGTCATATCTCACATTTGCTTGCCTTTTACGAAGTAGGTCCCCAATATGGCCCCTGAGTATATGCGGGTCTTCTCTCCTACACTTGGCCGGTTCCCCGGTTCAATGTTTTTGTTTCTTTTGTTTTATTACTGAATCATCACATAAGCGACAGCGAGTCATTCGTCTCCCCCTTTGACGCCTCTATCGTATGAGCATTTGTGGTGGCTCATGGACTGATGGGATTGATTCCTGCAGCCGAGCGTATAAGTTACCGGAAAGGGAAACTCGCCCTCTCGATCCAGCTGAGCAGCAAGATACCTCTCCACCACAGGCAGCCTTGCATACAATATCAAGCTTTTTCTTCTGTTTGGTCACAGACAGAATGCATTCTGTTGCTGTCTAGAGTAGTGAATTGCACGAGTGCAACAGCCGTCTTGACTACCAGGTGCCTCACCAAAAGACCAACGATGCCTGTAGACCCCCCCTTCTGACAACTACAGACCACCTCGACCACAGCTGCCAGGTATGCACACCACATCAGCCGCCATGGCAGCTGAGACCGGACCAAGACACTTCTCGAAACCGCACCTTGCGCTCAACCACCAACAAATGCTGATTCCTGTGGCAATTCCGGCATGGATTCAACAGATTTAGAATCTCCAATCAAATCTGAACATATTCCTGAAGTAAAACCATAGCATCTCCATTGTAATTGTTTAGGAAAAGGTAGGTAATAGAAGGGTGTAATTGATCGCTGTGTCCGGTTTCCAAACTTGTGGGGCTGACTCTCTGAGTAGCTCCCCCCCCCAAAGCGGCATTACCGATGTCCTGGCAGGTAACGGTGACGACCTTGCTGCATATGCAGACGAACATGAATATCACTAGGACGATACCGCTGTCCCGTGTCTCATTTTGTGCCCTGAGACTCGATCTTCTGGTTATCGCCGTTGTTCTCGCATCATGCAGGGCCAGGGAAGCTATTTGCTCCACATTCATCTCGGTACATCCGCGGTCCGCTTCCAATTATACCACATGGGGTGTCCAGTCGATATCTACAATCTGAAATTATCCACTGACAACGCTACCTTGCCTCGTGGATCGGCTTCTAGGGTGAGATCCTCTACGGAGCTGCTACTCTGCATCTAGATCGGAAGATGCCGTGATGAGTTACGGCTGGCCCAAAGCCCGGTATCAAACTACCCTGCTCCGACGTGGTCGCTGCCAACATGAATGAGAGGTCTTCAAAATAGATCCTATCGTTCTCAACCATGAACAATGTCTTAAGATTTCATCGATGCGTCTGCATCTTCCATTCGAGCTAGGCGCTGTACTAATATGCATAAAACTTCCTGGTCTCTACTTCTTGCCTTCACCGATTTTGCTAGTTTCTTTTGCTGTTACATCGTCCAGTCCTGCCAGTACACCGCCGCTCTGCTTCTTGATAGCTTCGCCCTCTGTCGCCAGAGGACATTGCCAGGGTCGTACCGAGTCGGAACGAGGCTGGGAAAAAGCCAACGTCCAACTGGATCTGTCCTGGTTTCCGATAACTGGCGCAAATGTGGCTTCACAAATTGCATACCGGTCTGGCACGCGACGATGGATTTGGCTTAGTACCTTTTGGGACCTGTATCCTCTTTTCAGCCGCCAGTGTCAAGACGTTCATCAAGCGGCTTCGTGAGCAGAGCCTCATACTATGATCGAACCACCTTGGGAGAACCCGGCGGTCGAACAGAAGCACCATCTCGGCCACAACCTCCAAGCCCAGCCTCCTGGGGGTCTGCACGGAGACACAGGGGCCCCACAATGACCGAAGCGCGAAAGAGAGGGTTCGATCTGCTGCAATCGATCTCTACGGCTGCATCTCGCGCCCTCTGGTGCTGTGGGCCGATGTCAGATGAGAGGGCAGCAATGCGGGGCCTTTTTCATCTCGATCTGACGGGCTTGGTGCAGCTTTGCGAGCAGCCAAGGGAGCCAAAAATTCACTATGTGACGGGTCACTTTTAATCCCGGCCCAAGCATGATTAGTGTGGGCCGTTTCTGTATTGCGACAGACATCGAGAATGGACTCCTCCATGCCCTTAACGACACTGCGCAATGACGAAAAGTAACGAGTTAGATACTGGGGTCTCCCAGATAAGCGAAAGCGAACGAAGGCGCTCATATCGAGTTAGCAATGCGGGTAAAGTAAAACACGTTCGTCTGTTGGGAGCCCAACTCCCGGAAGCCCCCCGTCTCAGAGGTTGATTTGATTATCGGACGGTTGAGCAGCGAAGGGGGTGCTTGCATGGGCGGGAAGAAATCAGAGAAATCTTGCCAGATCCCGATCTTCGCAAAGGAGAAGGGCTCGTTGGCTCGTTCTCAGGTTATCGCCGCACAAAGGTTGCACCCTACCAGTGTGCCGGGTCATGATCTGGAGATCCTCGACAGGCACCGGTGCGACTACTACTACCACGACTATGAGGCAGCATGTCATGCGCTTGATCGTTCTCACGACGAGACCAAGACGATTCACCTGACGGAACAACCCACCATCGGGGGCAGGTAGGTGACAGTGCCTCCTGGGGAGCAGGATGAGATTTGGCCCATTGTCAGCACAATGCCCCGGTCATTCGCAGATAAACCTTGCATGCGAACCACCGGGCCGGAAGCGAGTGAAGCCTTCCTCCTCGTGGCGAGGACGGCTCGGCTGTTTGCTCAAGTGACAGGCACTTACACCGCCTAAACACAAGTCTGCCCGGTCCCTTGATGCGGCAGCTCCCGCGCGAACTTTCGAGGTACCGTGATGTTGACACCCTTGAGGCTCAAATCCAGCCGACAAGGATCCATATCCACCCGTAATGCTCCGTGTGGTGCGACAAATGCCAACAGGCTGTCGAAGAAACATTCAGGCCACATCAACCTGCTGTCAGCGTGCACGTGTGCACCGTCGATGGGACATCAACAGGTCATACAGATTTGCTAGTCACCTGGAAATCCGCCTCCCCCCCCCCCCCGATATCGCTCAAGTCCAAAAGACTCTCAAAGGCACCTATACTTCACGATTAACTGTGTCTTGGCGCAACTGTCTTCAAGATGCGGTCAGGACAGGTTGTCCAAGCAGTAGAGCCTGGTTGAAGGAATCTCAACACTCAACGGGACCCTTCACGGCCGCTTTCTTCTGAAAGGCCCGTAGACTCATGAAACACTTCATCGCCTAGGCAGCCCCCACTTCCTGCGGCGCCTGGAGGCTGAAGACCAGTGAACCTATCTCGACATCCAGAACACGGTCAACACCCCAGACAGGAAAGCCATGTTTCGTTATCCGAGTATGCAACGCATCACTTTGTCCCCATGCTGTCAAGAAAAGAAGCGCCAGACCAGCCATCGTGATCCTTGTCTCCATTAGCATGATTGGGTATCCTATCTTCCATCCTGATGCAAAGCCTCCTCAAGCTGAGAAAGAGCGTACGACCGGAGTTCCAGGGCGAGTTGCTCAAGCCCGAGCTGTATCTTGATCCACTTCTAACCCAACCAAAAACACCTGGCGCCACTCTGACGATGAACACTCATGAGAATCCGAACTCATGCAAATCGTGACGGGAACGCCAAGTCTATCTTCGCCGGAAAAGACCTAACAAATGCACGACCATCTCGTCGATGCATGATATCTGAAAGCTCTCGTGAGAGCCATGCAGCCCTCCTCGGCCCTTGCCTTTTCAGACACACCTCGTATGCGCGTCATTCAGTGGCATCATCAAGTGACCACCTTCTCGATCTTCACCAACAGCTTTCCAGCACTGGGCTTTCCATGGGCATCCTTCAAGTCGATGAAGCGGTATCCCTGTTGTAGTCGATCAAGCCGGATGCAAGCCCAAGCAGCCAGCTTGTCCTTGACCAGTCCTTCGTCTTCGATTTTGAGCCTGTACACAGAAGCACATGTCAGCCATGATCTCGACACGATGTTGGCCCATCATCGGCAGGTGTGATGGGATGCCACTTGGCCGTCCAACACCCAAGCAGTAAACGCTACACCGATACGGCGCATCATGATCTGGGACTGCCGGATCTCGTTCGGGTAGCTGCAGCAGGGAGGATCGATGAGGCAGGCAGAGAGAAGACCAGAGACCAGGCACAAATGACACGTCCGTGCTGCACGTCACAAGGGAGAAAGGGGGGGGGGGCGGCGGCGGCGCAGTGAGCTTTGTCCAGACGACGTCTCACCGCACAACGCCGGTTGCCAGCTCAGACAATCCGTCCCATGCTTGCCCCCCCCCCCCGGCACCGGTGTGCAAACAAATCTGATGCTCACGCCATCAGGCTCATTGGGCAGGGTTTCATATATATATAAAACCTTGCAAGAGCCATCGCGTATCGGTGGCGTGCATCTCGGCCTGGTCACGGTATGCAGGTCGCAAAAGTGCAGCGAGCTCGGTAATGAGACGACCCATTTTCTGATGGGAGGGGTACGGTATCCGCAGCAATGGGGACAAGTATGGAAATGTGAGAAGTGACCAAGGTCGTGGGCAGGCATGAAGCGATACGTAAAGCGATATGTCCTGGAACAAGGGGGTGTTTCCGGATCTGCTGGCGAGAAGATCGTGGCTTACCTTACGAAGCTGAGTTCCTCCACCACGTTGTCGAGCGGTGGGAACTCGAAGACTTGGCCGACGCCCCAGTCGGGGTTCTCGGTCTCGCTGCACTTGGACACCAGCTTGTACTGTCCGTCCTGGACAAGGCCGCTCTTGATGGCTTTCTTCTCGTTGCGCTCCTCGGGCGTCTCGACGTGGAGTTCGCACTTGACGAAGGGCCGGAAGCCGGTGCTGTCTGATGTGCTCACGCTCGATACCGAGCCGGCATCGTTGGCGTCGTCTGCTTCTCCCGGTAATGGAAAGAACTGTCCGGCCAGAATCGTGATCCGGAGATGCTTCAGTGCCCGGTGGTGTCCAGCCTGAGCTTGAGAGATCGTGATGTCATCGCTCAGATATCCCTTGGGTTTCAGCACCCAGCCCTGCTCCGACTCGAACATGGCGCTGTTCAGCATCATCGCCTCGTCAACATGCGATCTTTGCCAGTTCAGCGCGACCATCTGGACGCCCTTCCTCCAGTATAGCGAGGGATCTAGATTTGTCGAGTTCACGCGGGTCGAATGCGGATATGCGCGCATGAAGTACTGTCGGTTGTGAATAAACATCTCTCGGTGCTTCGTCTGATGCAGCTTCAGGATTCTGTACTCGTCGATGGAGAAAATGTGGGACAACGTCTTGGCTCCGGGTCCGGAGAAGTCCTTATAGTGCTCGCTGTGTGTGTAGATGGCCAACCTTCCCAAGGTTTCTCCGATCTTGGTCTTCACTTTCTTGATCCCCGGGGAAACCTCACCACTCTGGGCCATGTGGTCTCCTGCCACAAACACTCTCTCGTCTTCAGAAGCGGAGCCATCGTCGTCAATCATAGGCACCGTGAGCTGGCTGCTTCCTTTGAAGAGACTGAGGCTTGGCGATGCTGGCCTCTTGACTTTTACCAGGATCTTCTCCATCAGCTCCTCCAGCCTTGGTTGTCTTTCGTTCGGATGGCAATCGGCCAGCCGCTCATCGAGCAGATGGTCGCCCCACTCCTCCTTCATGATCTCCACCATCATGTCCTGCTGTTCGCCTGTCGCATGCACCTCCAAGCTCACGATGATCGGGAGCTTGTTCGTTTTGAAAGCCGACTCTTTGATCACTCTGCAGACCTCCCGCAGAGGAATCCGCCGCGCGAGGCCAACGTCACCCAGGCCCTGGACAGTGTGCGCGTGCGTGACTTCCGGCTCGATCTTCCTCCGCGGCTCTTTTGATGCTGACCGGGAGCGGGAACGTGACCTCCGGCCTCTGAACCTCAGAGACTCGGCCGATTTCACATGTCTGAGCGGCGCTCCTCCGGTGTCGTTCGGATCAAGAAGATCATTACTTAAAGACGAGGTACTATAGCTCGCTGTTGGCAGAGCCAAGTGCAACTGGCTCATGCTGGCGCTGATGTTATCCGACCTTGGACCGCGACTACGCGGACGCTCGTGCTTCGCACCCGTCAGCTCGCGCCATTTCTCATCCATGATGTCGACCAAGCTCTGTGCTGCCGCGGGGATGGAGCTCGTCGAGAAGGTGGACATGTTCGAGAGATGTCTCTTGTGGCCTTGTACAAAGGGATCGCGATCGGCCCCGCGCGGCGACTTCGACCTGCTTGGTGTCCTGGGTCTGGCTTCGGACCAGCCCTCGCCGTTCCAGACGTCTATTTCCACGCATCGGCAGTCGCCTTCCAGCACCGTCCTGTAGGCCTCGGCGGATACCTCGCCATTCAGCTGGTTGCCCAGTCCTATGTAGGTGTTGTGGCTGCTGCTGATGAAATAGTTCGAGATGGGCTTGGACAAATCTTTCTTGCCTGCTGGCCGCAGAGCCTTGCTGTAGTCGTGCAGCCAGATGTACACGAAGTCTCCGAGGGTATACACCTCTTTCTCGAGCGGGCGCACCAGTCCCCCTTGTGTTTCGACCAAGAACTCTTCCAGCTTTTCTCGCATGATGTAGTCTCCCGCACGACCCCTCAGCGTCGCGAAGATCTTCTCTATGTGACTATGCGTCGAGTCCTTCAGCAGGGGCAGGTGGTCGGAGGTCTCGGCCGTGGCCATCGCCTTGTCGTCGATCGTTCTCACGTCGCCTTCTGACTTGCTACGCTCATGGCTGTGCTCGTGGTGATGAGGACTGAGCCCGCTGCCCAGCGAGACCATCTGGAAGAAATGCTTCCATGCTGTGTGCGCGCCGAAGCGTGGACTCGGTCTTGGTCCGCTCGACGCCGGTGTGGGCGGTATGGGGCTTCCTATCTTCGGGATGCTGGCGGCGGCGGCGGCGGCGGCGCCCGTTTCGAGCTTCACGTTGGCTGTGGTTCTGAGTCCTCCTCCCCTGCGAGGCGACATCACAGGGTGTGTCTGCGCGCGCTTGCGGACTCCCTGCGGATCGGGACGGTGGGTGATGTCAGTCGAGCTCCTTTGCTTGACGCGGATGCGCTTCAGCGGCAGACGCGCTCGCGAGGCTGTAGGATTGAGGGGGGGGGGCGGGGGATGAGGAGACACAGGCAAAGAGGTAGTAGACCAGTTCACTAGACGGAATACTGTGGATGGTGGATGCAAGTGATGCACTCTTCAATTGAAGGAACGAAAGCTCTGGTTTGTTTCTTTCTTTCTTTCTGTTCTGGTCTAGGAACTTACGAGGCAACCCATGATCGCTGGAGAAAAAAAGATGGGTGGTCCGTATCCAATACGCCTTGGCCGTGCAATCAGGGGTTGGCAGACAGCAGCTCTGTGGGAGATCCGAGAGATCGGCACTGCAGTGCAGGAATTATGGGAATTATGGGAATTATGGGGACATGCGCGGGTTGAGAGTCCCCTGTAAGATCCTGTAAGGTCGCGCTACCTCGGTACCGGGCTGCACTGCACGTTGACATGGCCAGTCTGCGGTGTTGTTCTTGTCGACGATGGTCGAGAGAAGCTGGAAGGAAAGCGGACGGTCCGAAAAGAACCCAAACCAACAGCGTCACAGGTGAGAGCATTACCGAAACCGTCTTATAAATGCTCTTGGGCCCAAGCCAAGGAATGCGGCGTAGATCCGGTCGAAGGATGAGATCCAAGGCTGAGATCCAAGGATGAGGTCCAAGGATGCGACGAGATGGTTGCTCAGCTGTGGCTATAGTTTCCCTACAGCCAGGAAGTCGAGGACCTTTTTTTTGGTGAGACGGCTGGTTTCTTATCCGGCATTCATCCGACCATGTCATCTTCTTAAGGTTATGGGCCAGATGTCAGTTTGATGAATTTAGGGGTTCAATATCCCTCTTCGGCTTGGCGAGAGGACAGTCCCGCGACTCTGATCCCGGAAGACTCACCTGAGACGGGATGGAAAGCATGAGAAGCAGGAGGAGCTGGCCCCTGTTGACGGGGAGTGGATTCTCTGAGCGCTCTTCAGCAACGTCGCCACAAGGGAGGTCTCTCAACTTCCAAGGTTCCTCGAGAAAGCCCATCAAGGCTGGTCAACTGCGGCTGTGGTGTCCAGGTCTGACTGCAGTGGTGTTGTCTACCCGGTAGCGCACATGCAGCAGCAGCATACTACCTATATGTACTATGTATGTACCAGGACCTGTATGTACCAGGACCTGGGTGCCATGGTAATCTTGCAGCAGGATGGTGCAGTCAATGTGGAGCAGCGTCTTCCCCGGACCACCCGCTGGGCTGTCCACGGGTTCCACAGGGCTGATGAAACCGAGCGCCTCAAGTCCAGGTCCAGGGCTGGCTGTCAAAAAAAAAAAAAAAAAAAAAACCCCCCATCCTGCTTCTCAAGGTCCAAGTCTCTCACATCACGCGACTGATCCGCGCGGACCAAGACATACGTCACCCAATTCCCCGAGGCTTCCCCTGAATCAGAGGCAAGGAGATGCTGGTCACAGTGGGTTCTGATCGGCGGTCCTCAATCCTCTCATGCTTTCTATTTTTGTACTTAGGATCATCATCGCATCTTTCGTATTCCACATTAGCTCGACGCGTTTTCTTGGCCACTTATCTCCTTCTCGTGGTGACAAAGTCTGATTCGAGTCTGTATATTTACGAGGCTGTTGAGCCGGATATGTCAACTGAGGCCGCCGGAAACGTGTGAGATGGCCGAAACCGTTGCAAACAGAGATGAGAATGGCAGAGTCGACCGATGGTAGCTCGACCCCACGTGGAAATGAATGTGCAAGCATGAGCGAGCACTAAATAAAGTAAATTTCAGATCTCTAGAACTGGGCAGTTCATGAGAGATGCGAGATGAACAGAGTACCTATCATTTTTAACGACATTTGGTCATATTCAGCAACTTAAAAAGCCATCCGGTGAGCTGAAAATGGTGAAGGGATATCGTCCAAATGCCAACAAGTTGTCCTGGTATCATCCGTCCATCAACGCCGTATTACAATGGTATTCCGGCAAGCCACTCTTATCGTGGAAAGACGGTTTTACTTTTGCGGGGGGGATGGGGGGTGCTCGACATGCTATCAGCGACGACTACCTAGATAGTCATCAGGAGTTGAAGACCTTAGAAAGCCATTTTGCTCCAGATCGAGAGGGCGATGGGCTAGGTCTACGCCGCGTTGGCCCAAGAGAAATATGTGATGAACTCGTAGCAGCATCGGCGTCTTGTCTTATGCTCCCAAGGATCATCAGTTCCACATTCGGGAAGTCCCACGGCTTGTGGTCGACGACATCATCGCTGGAAATAGTGGGTTAGTCTTGTATCTAGAAGATGCGCTTATGTGAATATGAGAGCCCGGAATGAGTTGGAGCATTACTTACTCGGCGCTCAGCTCATCGTCCAGGCTCTTCAGGCGCTTCATAGCATCCTCATTTCTGCCAAAGGAAATAAATTGGATAGTGAACCACCTTCTTTCCATCTTCTTTCGCTTCTTGTTGAGCTCATGGATAAATTCTTGGATAGAAGCCTCAACATCATTGCGTAAAGAGTCTCCTCCCTGCCATAGGCCGTCCGTGAAGATGATAAGCGTCTGCTTCTTCTTGGTGTTGGTGTATGCGTCGAAGAGCGTGCGAAGTGTGGCGGCCATGTCGGTCCAATCCCTATCGCCTATTTCCGGGCCTGCTCTGGCCATTGCTTTGGAAACCTTCTTGCGGATATTGTCGCCCTTAACATCCTCGAGGTTTTGCGACTCGCCAATAGTAAATTGAAGATCTAAGCCGTCTTTGTCGAGCCGGCCAACCTTCATCGCCAGCGCCAGAACAGCAGTTGTCGTGTTCTGCCAGTGCTCTCGCATACTTTCCACGTTATGGACTACAAAGTTCTGCACAAACTCTGGTCAGTACTTTGCCAAGTAGTTCAGAGTCCGAGTGAGACCTGCACATGCAATATCCCGATTGGAGATGAACTTCCTCAGTTGAGGGGCGGCCGATGGGCCACTACCTGCGAACGTCGAGATAATGTTCCTACCCTTCCAAATATGGTCTTGTTTGCGATATTCCTGGTAGACGGCAGTCCTTTCAGGATATACTGGAAGTTTTCTGATAGGCGATGTGGCTTTTTGCACATCGCTGCTCCCAGTAGCAAAGTCTGCTCGGGTTCGGCATTGGCCTGATGACCCCTGATCTGGAGATATTGAGGTATGGATTAATTGAATTTCGGTAGGCGGTTTCGATGAGCCAGGTCTGCGTTGACATCTGCGCCCCTGGTCATCCCAGCCATCGTTGGGAACGTGTAATTCAGGGATTGCGATTTCAGCAACACCCCCAATGGTAGAATACTCATTCGATGCCATCTCGGGCGTTGTTGAGGAGCTTGGTTTGATTTCCGATTGTGTGAAACCGCTTGCCGTATTCCGTCCAGAAATCCCCCCAGGGGCGGAGTCTCGAGCTTCAGCCGTGTTGGCCGTCGAATCCCTAACAAGGGACGTTGGACTCAGAGAGTGCCCATGAAGGTCGCCCTTGCCGATGGAAACCTTTGGGCCCCCGAGTTCTGTGCCTGGTGCCTCGAGCGTGCGCGGGCTGGGCTCTTCCAACACGGCTGACAACGGTTTCGGGCTTTCGCAGATTTCTTCTGTGCTTGACGAGGTTGATAAGTCTTTGAGGACGGGAGTACGATTTGCGACCTTGCCTATGAGTATTTTGTCCATACGCTCGGACTTCTTCACCCGTTGGGCTCGGTTAGCCGGAGGCATAAGCCTAACATCTCTCTCGCGTGCCCTCATACTGGGAGTTGCCTTGACGTAAACTTATGGTTTTGCTTCCGCTGGGGCTTCTTCGTCCAGCTCCAGAAGCGCCTGTAGAGTCTGCGCAGTTTCATTTGTCAATGGGTTATCTGGGTCCAGGATTGCTTCTTCATAGTTGCTGCGAGCTTCGGCAAGTATGTGCTCCAGCTTCTTGCACATATTTTCGGATGTTAATCTTTCGTGGGGGTTGATGATGAGCATCTTTTCGTCGACCAAATCCAGTACAAGACGAGTGATGGTGTCCGCCCTTCTTGCGGAACTGCGCAGGTGTCTGTGCCAATCGGTGACAGCTAACATGACTTTGTGACCATCATGGAATGCGTCATCGCAAGTGAAAGTACTGATAGAACTGTCGGCCCTTTGTCGCCTACGAAGCTCCAGAATTGCGCGTTGTCGGATCTTGTCGTAGGCGTTGTATGCCTGTGAGCCTAGCACTACCCACATTGCCACCGCTGAGAGGACACAGCCAAAGGACCATGTATCGATAGTTTGGAGGTGTGGAGTAGACGTGCCTTCCATGCGTTTTGCATCGCACTAAGGGGCGCCTGAAAGGTCAGCAAATGGATCACAACGTCAAGACTCCCCATGTAGACTCAGGGGAAGTGACGACAACCCACCGTATGTACGAGTACCACCGACTAGGAATGTTGACAGGTTTTCAGGACTGTCCTCTTCAAATTTGGCGAAGCCAAAATCTGCAAGTTTGTATTTCCTGTGCATACGAAGAATGTTGTCCGGCTTTACGTCGCCATGCCACCTGTTGAGTTGTTGAGCCAGCCCTTCGTCGAGATGTGAGCGAGCAAAGCGCCCAGACTTACCCCCGGAAAGTTCGCGATTGTCCGTTCGCTCCTGGTACCTTGAGCTTATGCATCCGCTGCAGAGTTTCTGCAGTCTCGAAGAAGCCCTTCCAGAAGGCTATGATCTCATTATTCAAGACTGGAGCATATGTGTCGGCGAGGTACTTATCGAGGTCTCTTTCTCCATACTCAAGCAGAATATTATGGATTGGCCGAGTCTGGTCTCTTCCGTTCAAGTGGTACTCCCGAGGTACTTGACCACACCATCCAGATTCTTGATACTTCTGAAAGCATTACTTTCCAGAAGGTAAATATCATCCCCCTCGCGTTGGTATGACTTGACGGCGACCTCGTAGCACTGTTGTCGATTTGGTGATTAGCCCAGTCGCCACCGTCTCAGCAAAGCAGACGGAAGCCAGATGCAACGTACCGAACCGAACTGGTTGTCCTTGTGTCGGGATGGCCTCAGCTTGTCGGGCAACTGGTCACATTCAGGGTTGATATTGTAGTCACTACATGTAGTCAGTAGGCTGACTAAAACTAACTACAGTTTTTAGTGTAGTCACTAGTAGTTACTATTAGTCACTACACTATAGTAATAAAATAAATAAATAAATTAAATAATAATATATAAATAACTCCTTATTATAATAGCTATTTTATTATATAGGTTTGAAATA